>JAPSES010000211.1:8983659-9007713 GCA_029822895.1 Maxillicosta whitleyi
TAATTATATTAAAAGTGCAAAACTCTACCAAAATAGTGGTAAAATAGTTGGGGATTATTCCCTTAAATAGCAGGTGCGTGCTTACTGATGGCTGCAGCAGAAATCACGTCCGGACAATGGAAGAACAATCATTCAAAAGCTTTGGCTACTTCTTCCAATTGGCTAGTTTGGATAAAATGCACATCTTTATGTATTTGATGTTTTGAAATAGTGTGTATTCTCTATGAATTCTCGCTACCCTTAACGTGTCTGTCCATCTCCATTGTAATGGCTTGTTTGTTTTTCCTGGTAAGTTAGCTAGGCTGTGTGGTGCATTTGGTTATGCATTTGGTTACGAAAACTTATGTTGCAGGTTCGATTCCTCCCTTTGGTGCTACTTTTTCTGAGACTTAGGTTTTGTGGAAGGGTTGAGCTTCGGCCAAGGACAAATCCATTAATATGTGGATCCGGGTCTGGTGGAAGAGTTCAATACAGCATTGGTGGAGGTCTGCGCTCTACTGAGTGCCATTCTAGTTTTTATTTATTTGATCTTATTTATTTATCTTTTTACCTATCCATGCTGCTATACTGATGAATGGTGGAGCACTGAGCACTTTTTGTCTTTTTGTCTTGAATCTCAAACAAGTACTTGCCTGACAGGTTGAATATGTGTTTTGTTGTCTTGTTGTTATGCCAAAGCAATTACTGTCTGCAAAACAAAACGACCTATGGGTATTAATAAAGTAATGCTGAATATTGAATCCTGGCTCCAACTGTCCAAATGTCAAAGTGTCTTTGGGCAAGACACTGAACTCTACAATGGCTGGCAGTTGGGCCTGGCATCATCTTTCATGGCAGCAGCCACCACACTGGTGTATGAACGAGTATGTGAATGGGTGAATGTGAGGCTTTGCAAAGCACTTTGGGCACTATGGAGGTGTAGAAAATGCTATATAAGTGCAGTCCTTTTACCATTTACTGTAATTGGCAAGTGTTCCTGAGGCAGCACCACAGCCTTAAATCATGATGTTCTGTCCAAAAATCTTCACCAGAGGGATGAGGGTCTCATGTGGGTATGTGGTGCCCTTTTTACACAATAAGTATTGATGCTTGTTGCTACTTTCATCAGGCCTAAGAACATTTTCCCAGTACCATTGTGGAATGTCAAAGTGCTCTTTAGCAAACCTCAGGCAGTGTCTTCCTACATGGTGTTCTAAAATGGACCCTATACCTGTTCAGTCTTTTACATATTATTGACTCTGACAGATTTCAATGAATCCAGTGGTTCTTTCAAGCCTTTAGCTGCTACTCTAAGGGCTCTTTTTTTTTTTTTTTTTACCTCTCTACATTCTGTGTTGTGCCCTTGAAGTCAACTTGGCTGAGCTCCCACTTCTACAGAGACTGGCCATAGTAATAAATCATCTCCATTTGTGGACAATTTGTCTATCTGTTGACTAGCGAGTCTTCAAGATTAGTTTGTGACCCTGTCCTGTCTTTATGCAACTCATCAGTTTTTGATTGAAGGACTGTTTTTTTGCCAGGTACACTTCACCTCAGCAGATGCTTCTTGTAAATAAACTCAAGAAAATTAAGGGGTTACCATAAATCAAAGAAGCTCCACATCTGGCTCGACTGGACCCCTGACTAGAAACGGGCACTTTTTGGAGTCATTAACCTCAGGGTTCGATTACGTTATCCAGCAGCACTTTGACTGTTTAATGGCAGTGTTCAATGAAGACATGAAATATTATATATATTTTTTAAGTGATATTTGTTAAGTCCACTGTGTTTTTCTGTAATGGTAACTTAGATGTAGATCAGGTCATATTTTATGAACACTTCAGACAGAAAACTGTGGAATTTCAAAGGGTTCACATATTTTTCTTGCCACTTTAACAAACTATTGAGATTACTTTACTGTTTCTCATATCTAATTTTAATGGAGGAGTGAGGATATGAGATGTTGATGAGTAACACTTAGCAGCCCAAATAAAAGTAAAAGAGATATAAGGATAAAGCCGTCTCTCTATTGCCACTAAACCCAATGGAATACTATA
The DNA here is from genome assembly GCA_029822895.1 of Maxillicosta whitleyi. Taxonomy (NCBI): domain Eukaryota; kingdom Metazoa; phylum Chordata; class Actinopteri; order Perciformes; family Neosebastidae; genus Maxillicosta; species Maxillicosta whitleyi. Next base: position 8,985,696 of record JAPSES010000211.1, read on the forward strand.
TTAGCTCTATTTGTTTAGATTACATCTACCTAGAGAATCAATACTGCAACAAATTGTGATTAATTAAATCCTCTGCTAGGTGAAACGAGAGCCAGAATAATGGTGCAGAGGTACCATGCAGCTACTTCAGTTAATTGTGTTGTCATTATTTTTTATCTTAAATTGTGTGGAATATTTTAAAGGTTTTATTAGCCTATTAATGCTCTGGTACCTGATAGTGCTGTCTCTGATCTGAACGTGTCCTCTCAGGGGACAAAATAATTTAACAAAACAGACAAAACTAACATCTCTGCTTTCAGTGAATGATTGCAGCCACAAGAGAGGGTCAGACGGTGCGTTGTATGTTGGATAATGTACCCGCCATCACCTCATATAACATCCTGTACCTGCTATCTGCGGTGTAAGTGCTTAATGAGGTCACTGCGTCTTTTTCAGTTTCATTTGTTTGATGTTTGTGTTTGTGCTTTCCGGTCCGAGATGTGTTAAATTTCAGCAGTAGAGGGCACAATGGCACTTTGACGGTAACCAACAATAAATTGGCGAATTTAATTAAAGCAATTAGCTCTTCCTTACTTCCAAACCTTCAGTGCGCAGGAATTATTCCCCAGAATGTTGGAGATAAATAAAATCCTTGGTGAAGGTTCAGCAGCTTCTTTATGTTGCACCTTTTACTGATGTTGGATTTAATATACAGTAGATAGCCTCTGAAATCATCACAGCAGTTGATAGTCAGATCAAATTGAATAAAACCACAGATTGTCCAGTTTATGCCTGCAGTGATGCAAGTCCTTGAAATATACTGTTGCCAGAACATAAAAGGCAAACACACTAAACTAAAACAGCAACGAATGGAGGTGCTGCTTTTCATTAGAAATGGAGAAAACCCTTTCTCGGTGAATGGATCGTGGCTTTCCATCTGACAAAAAATGCTGAAAATATTTACTTTGACAAAAAAGGGACTCAATGAAATAACTTACTGCCTAGGCTCACAGACATACACGAATATTTTGTCAGATTCAGTTTTTTTTGCTGATAAAATAGGACATGGCTTATCAGCACCAACAGTGTGTGTGGACTGCTACAGAATGAGGACGAAATCCATTTTATTAAATGTGATGTTTACAGATTTTAATCACAATGATGTTAATACCTTGGAGAAATGGTAAAAGCAGAATTCAAAACATTAATTTTCTGTAGTGAATTTGACTAAAAGTATGAAGTCAGTCTGTCAGGATTTCACTTAAAGTCCCTGCAAGTCACATGTGTTTAAATGGCAGTGGACAAATGTCAGTGACGGATAGAAAGAATCAATCCAGCGCTCTTGAGATGTGCTTTCTCCCCTTTTTTCCCCTCATTTTGCTGTGAGGACCTCCTGCACTTTCCCTGTGGACCGTGCCTGTCTAAATGTAGACCCACTCACTTAATTAAATGTGTCAGGTAGTAGTTGGCCTTCACATCAGTGTGGAGTTGCCAGCTGCCTGGAGGCTTCTGATGGGTGTAGTTTCCTGACAGCCTCTGGATCTGATCTCTGATCCCCGTTTCTGCAGACAGGAGAAAAACATTAGCGGTTATACCTCGTGATTAAAGCTGCCTAAGATTGTTTCATTCAGCACGTCCAGGTGAGTCACTTTTGAATGATCCGTCACGGTCTTTTGTAACCCTGTGAAATCTGGGCACCTGACTGACGTTTTCTCAACAGACTCTGACAAGTAAAAAGAGCGAAAAAAAAAAAAAAGCAGAACCAGTCAGAAAATTAGATGGAGATGACATATATCAAGGAAGAGTCATAAACTATGAAGGTAGACAACTGCTGTGGGGCCCCCGACTCCAGGGGCCTCTAAAGCTCCAGGCTTACTTGGTCTGTGCAGCTTTAATTAAAAAATTAGATAGAAAAATGTAACCCTGAAGCACAATAAAAGTTCACATAATAAGGCATTTAAAGTGGCTTTGTTTTATTATTTGATATTAGTTAACTAACCTGGAAGTCTGCCTGCTTATTTCTTACCTTGTCTGCTATAATTTTTGCAATTTTCCCTGATATCTGTCATATTCTAATTGAATTTTAATTTAGCTTGGACTCTATACAACATTACAAGTTGATAAAGAACTAAAAAGTTTTGCACATTGTGTGTTATCAGAGTTAGGGATGCATCAATGGTGATACCAGTATCGGTCCGATACTCAGCATGTGTGCTTGTACTTGTACTCATAAAAGTATTCCGATACATGCACCAATACCACTTACAAGAGCATGACATTCGCAGTTAAGTGCAGCAGATACACAGAGGAGGATTAATGTCAGCAGTGTGGAGATTTTTCAAAATAAACAACAGTGACAAAAGTAACACTGACTGCAAGTAATGTTAAAGACACAGACGGATATGGACAGAGCATTCTGTCCTTCCTCTGGATGCATTCTGTTCGCAATTCTGTCCGTTTTCCAGGTGTTCTCAGGTGCATACCCACATGGAGAATTTCACCAGGAATTCTGGAGGCAGCTCTTTTCAAAGATCGACTGTGTGAGTTAGTGAAAGACGACTTATCAACATTAGTATCCATGTTAGTATTAACTCCTCTGTCATTGGCATGTTTGTTATTACTCACTTTCTTCTTCTTCTCAAAAAACATAACTTTTCTTCATGGTATTTTTCCAATATGGTTAATTAAGAGCAATGCCCACTGGTGAATTGATTGAGAAACGCTCATTCCAATGCATTAAATATCAGAAGCAGCACTTTGTTCCAGTCAGACTAATGACATCTGGCACATTTCCAAAAGTAACTAAGACCTGTAATGGGATTATTAAGTACTCATATCAGTACTCGGTATGAGGAAGTACTCAAATGTAAGTAGAGCCCAGAAGATATGCCATAAGTGTTACTGTATTAGACTGTAGAGATATGGAGTGAATATATATGTCCACACTGGGGTGCCAATAAGTGGAGTAAATGTGACAAATTCATGGAGGAAGCTGGAGTACCTGGAGAGAGGCCACGCAGACATGAGGAGAACATGCAAACTGCATGGCAAAAGTCCCACCATCAACTGGTGTTGGAATCAAACCTTATACTTGTAATTTACAGTGTACATTGTATATTGTTTGCTCTTATATTTGTTTTTACTCATGTTTGCTGTGGTATTGTATCACATTGTTGCTGAACATGTGTCATGCTGCTGCTACACTGTAATTTAAGTTCTTAATTTAAGTTAAATCTATCTATCTATCTATCTATCTATCTATCTATCTATCTATCTATCTATCTATCTATCTATCTACTACAACAACTATGACAATAAAATTGCCTTTTTTAGGACAACAAACAAATTTTGGTAACGAAGATGAACATTTTGACGATATCAGTGGCTACAATGAGCCTGTTTACATTGCACATCTCAGAAAATTAAAATGCAAACTGTCTACTCCAGTGACAGATCACCATGGCTGTAGATTTGGTTGTTGTATGGTCCTGAAATGTGTCCAGGGTGCTCCAACAGTAAAATATTAGTTCCACCTGCTACATGTTCTAAATTGAAGAGGAAAAAAAACATCCAGGAGTGATTCTCCCCTGCCCCCCCCACACACACACACACACACACCACCACCCTCCGGCAAGCCTTCTCGCCCCCAAACACTGCATTAGATGAACAGTGTTATTTTTATTGACTGTCAAAATAAGCAGCTATGAGTTTCAGTTTAAGGAAGAAAATTCGATGATACCATAATACATACATGTACAAACATTGAGAGTTATACTTTATTTAGCGAGTGATACAGTCTGTGGAGATATAGCATTGATTTGTTGGTCATTTTGGTAGTTATAAATGTGTTCTGGGACATGCATTTCTCCTGCTGTTGAGAGTTTGGAATATCAATACAACAAATAACTCTACTAAAACATCTCATACCAGGGGTCTGCAACCCACAGATGTTGTTATTTAGCCTCTCTCCAGTGATTTTGACAAACAGAAGGAAAGGAACACATTGAAATATATTTTTTTTAAATGTAAACATGTTGTTGATGTTGTAGGCTGAAAACCATTCTTATATTATCTATCTGTAATATAAATGTAAAATATGTAGTCTATAAACAGACTGCATTTTTTTTTTTTCTTCAACCAAAATGTCAAATGCTATAGGGCCTCGATTCTTTTTTGGCAGACTCCATTGCACAAACTCAGTTTAATGTCATTCACTGTCTGCTTCCTACACACAACAATAGATTTCTGCTCCGTTACACAACTAATCAATTTTGTGTTTTAGAAACAGCAGCCCTCAATAAGAATTATACAAATCGCAGCAATCTTTTTTTATTGTAATGTTTGATTCCATAAATGCACCAAACATTACATTATCATCAAGGAACTACAAAATAAAAGTTCCCAATAATCATAAATTGGCTTTTGCAGATTAACATAGTGTGTGTGTGTGTGTGTGTGTGTGTGTGTGTGTGTGTGTGTGTGTGTGTGTGTGTGTGTGTGTGTGTGTGTGTGCTGCAACCATTGCTGACCACTGACTTATGCAAATACCTCCCCTGTAAAATATTAAACAATCATATAAAAAAGTCACAGAATCTAATCAGAATATTGGCATCAATATAAAAAAAAGGAAATAGAATAATACAGCTTACAGAGATAGAATCATGCATTTAAAGGTTGCAGTACGATACGAAGGGGAAAAAATGAGACTATAAATCAGTGTTTTTCAGATGTTATAAAATAAGTATAATGTAGATGCTGATTAAAGTGTTTGGTGTAAATTGTTTGAAAGAGATGGCCCTCAGTGTTTCAGTGAATATTAATTGAGAGACGTCCAGCAGTACTGAAGTCCTTAGAGTGTCTTGTGGAATAATTATGAACATCCTTTCACACTTTCCCTGATATACTGTATGATCATTCAAATTAGTATGGTGTTAGTAATGAGAAATATTGCCAATTACAAGACCCAAATTGCAATACATCAGATTTATCTTCCATCATTTTCGTTGCATTTTGCACTTCGATGAAATGCGACTTTGCTTTCCCTGCTTGCTTTGATGAAATCATATCCAGACCCAGCAGCACAGAGAAGTGTGAGTCTTAATTAACACAAGGGCGCTTAAAAGGTTTAATGTTTATGGTGATCCAAATGTGCTCCACTGGCTTTACCCTGCACATAAATAAATGCGCCTCACGTTTCTCATTGCTGCCAGTGAAGCTCACAGTCGGCTCAGTGGTAACTCTCCATAGAACCGGTTGCCTCTTTATGGAACCACTAGAGTATTGTTTGTGATTATTAAATCTTTCTTTTCTTCTGATAAAACAAAAGCTGATTAGAGTTTATTCATATCTGTGGTCACTGTCCCCAGGTGAAGCCAGTCGATGGGAACTGTCACAGGCTGATTTAATTTCCATAGGCTTGTTCAAAGGGACTGTGGGAAACAGCCTGCGACCATCTCTCTCTCTTTTCATTATGCTCCCAATGCACATTCCCCTCATTTCTTCAGACAATCTATCTGCAGTTCTAAACCCTGTTTTGTCAAGAGTTGTTAGCTGCGTGGCCCCAGGGATGAACACCACAGGCTGTTATTAATCTTGTTTGTTTCATGTTTCTCTGTCTCTGTGCAATAGCCGGATTGAGTGCCCTGTGGACTCCCTCTTCCACAGACATAATCAATGATGTAAGTAAGTACAGATTATCATTGAGGCTTGTGAAGGAGGGCGGCCTCTGAGGTCTGCAAGTGTCACCTTGTGAATGATTAGGTATTTGTAGAAACTGTTAGAATATCGCTGGCTTTAAATTTCTGGTAAACTAGATATAAATTTAAGGTAAAAGAGATGAGAAAACAGATCCATCCATATTCTGCAAGCGGATCTATAAAGTTTTATTTCTGAAGGTTTTAATTATTCCTTATGTAAATAATAAAAAAGTTGCATTAGTGTCTATCTATCACCTGCTCCCTGGATATAACACCAGTGGGAGTATTCCTGCAAATGGAGTATGTAGCTATTAATTAAACACCTTCGGCAAGTGTGATTTCCAGTAAAGTTATGTTGACCGGTTGTTATTACTGTGAAGCCAGCGGTGGGAAGAGCTGACAGAGTCAGATCCCTGATAGTCATGATCTTGTCAGAGAAGGACAAGGCCGAAGGGGAAGAGCAGCGCAGATTCTGTCTCCAGCTTTAATCTAACCAGAGGCTCTGAGGATTTCTGTCTACTCATAATCAATACGATTACACCCATATTTCTCATGTAAGTGAGACCTGATCTGGAATCAATCCCACTCTGGTGACTCCTTTATGTTGCTGACCTCATCTTTTTCCCATCACATTAGCATTGAACAAATAAGCTGTTTCCACTCACTGCCTTACAGGTCTGCACGCATCTGACAAATCAGACTGCATAGAAAATACAGCAAAGTGCTCTGCAAATGCTTCCCATTTAAAAACTGTGTAGAAGTCATAAATCTATTGTCACCAATAAATTGAACTTCCCCAAAAACAATGTACTGCATAATTTTAAAAAGATTGAGTTTGGGAATTTAGTTTGTGTGCAGATATAGCACCTTGTGCACAGCACCTTGTTTCTTGCTGTCAGGGAGAGAGACAATAAAACACCCCTTTTGGTTTTTACAAGACTATAATATAAATAATAAATATCACTCTCCTGACACTTGCATTTTTGGGCTGAGGTGTTTGCAGTGATTAAAAAAACCTGTTGAAATTTACAAAATATACTTCCAACAAATCATAGAATAAAACAAGTCACTTATTCCCAAAAGTCTGAATTACCCGTGTCTTCAGATGATAAGAGTGATGTGCTTCAGACAGACACAATTGTAACTGGAAATTGGAAATGTATTTTTATTTCTTTAAGCAATTATTTGGGTCATTCAAAAAATAAAACAGGCAGGACAATAGAGTGGGAGAAGTTTATTGAGTCTGCTGTTGACCTGGGCCTAAAATACAAAGCTATTAAAACAGTGCTTGGCAGGAGACACAGGTTCGATGTTAGTGGGAGATCTAAAAAGATTCTTCAGCGGAAGACGACTTTATCATCACAAAGCGTATTCAGATCTTACAGACCTGGTTGATTTAATTAAAAACCAAATGCAATACTCCACAACAGCTTCACGGTTATAGTTCAATGTACACAAAATGCACAAAATGTGGACTCTGGGCGAGGAAAGTAGATTTGAGATTGGCATTACAGGAAGTATACATCCATCTGCACCCGTGAAGCTGTCTGAATTATTGTTGTAGTAAAGACTCATAAAGACCCAAACATCCATCATTGATCAAATGCATCCACTGATCTAAACTGTTTAATCATTGTTGCTCCACTAATCCTATCAATACATTTAACCATATTAGTTCTTCATCTTTTTATGGTCATCAGATATGACCCATTTGGATGTTCAGAGGCTCTGTTGTTACCATGGAAACAACATCATCTTCTACTACACTGTTTCACCAGTAAAACCCATGGAGTTGGATCAATGACAGTGGATGACACACTGGGTTTATGATCAGTTAATGATATTGTGATAACCCGCGTTAAGGATGTTAATAGTGTTTTTGTGTTTCTGCATTACGTGAATGTCCGTGTTCATGCAGTGACTGTTTGATTCCTGTGCCTTGGCCTTTTGTGCACATGTGCAAAGAGAGTGAGGACAAAGAAAAGAAAACAGAGATGTCTGTGTTGTTGGTCGGTGAGAAGTTTAGCAGCTTAAGAACTGGATGCAACTTTTGTTCGTGTCTGCTCAGTCCATTAATAAAGCCTGAAACCAGTGGAAGTGGACTCTGTCTGGGATGTTATTGACTGCAAGACTATTACAAATATTTGACTGACAAAGTCACTTTTTTCTGCCATTTCCTCTGTTTTATCGTTTTATTATCATAACCCTTAACTTTAACCTGAGCTTTTATGAACATCTATATGATCAGTGAATTAAATACAGGAGAATTACATACTTAGATCGATAAAATACAAAATATGAAGGATAATATTATAAATAAATACTGATGAATCACTTAAGAATGGTTAGATGAGAGAGACATCGGAAAGATTTTTCAGTGGGAGAAGACTTCCCCGTCACAAATCATATTTGGATCTTGCGGACCTGGATGATTTCATTAAGAACAAACTACAATACTATAGACAGTTTCACAGGTACAAATGGATGCACATTTCCTTTAATGGCAGTCTCACATCTCCTTTCCTCAAACATAGTCCACATTCTCTGCATTTCATGCACATCCATCTATACCAGTGAAGCTCTTCTGGAGTATTGCATTTGATTCTTAATGAATTCAAGCAGGACAAAATCAGAATATGCTTTATGACGGGAAAGTCCTCTCCGGCTGAAGAATCGTCTTAGATGTCTCTCAATAAAGCTTCACTCACAAATGCCATTATGAATGGCTATGAACACCTTACGAACAATTTATAGACCATGTTGTATGACTTTCTCAAGATGGACTTATTAGAATGGAGTGTTCATGGACTGTTCCTAAGTTCCTAGCCAGGTGAGTGAACGCAGTATCAAACCCCCATTCACGTGACAAGCTAAAGAATGCCTTATGAACAACAAAAATGTATGGTGTTTGTGGATCAGGAGGCCATTCCAGAACCCACGTGTTCCTATAGTGGCTGCAAGTAGATCACAAGAACACGGTACATTGTTATCAGGAGTCCCTTACAGCATTCACATGAACAGACACACAGATAGAGATTCAAACGGCTTTCTTAAGGTGGACTTATAGAGGTTCATAGGCAGAAGCATATCTAGCCAACACGGGGTCGTAAGTTTTGTATATGAAAAAATAAAAATTCAAACTGAAAATTTAAGATTTAATCTTGAAAAAACACAACAATGTATTAAAATTAGAAATAAGTATATGAAAAGTTTTTTGGCTTGATATGATTTCAGCACCACGGACAGTGCACGATCTCAAACACACATCTTTCTAAAATGATGTTCATTCCTGATTTTTTTTCCTTCTTTAATTCATTTTTTTCTCTCTCAATGTCCCCTTACAGGTTCTGTATAAAGCACCAGGAGCTTTTCTCCCCAGTATTTTTTTTCTATATATTTCTCGTTATTTTTCACATGCTTTATTACAATTTATTAGGATATTCTCCTCTGTGTTTTGCATTTTTAAATGAAAATGCCCAATATTTATATGTTGTTTAAAGATGTATTTTCACTGGCTTTTAATATAATGTTGTACTGTAATACTGGTTAGATTTTTAGATCATACGTATCCTATTATTGTGTATCTGTTTATCAGTTCTACTATGTATATATTATCTTGTATATCTTTGCTAATTTGTCACATCTTGTATTTTGTACCTATATCGTTGTATAGCACTTTAGACATTTTGCATTGTTGTAAATGTGCTGCATAAATAAACTTGACCTTGATACCGTCTGGAATCTATATATGAAGTATGTACAGCTTCTATATACCAAATTAGTATTAATAGTATTTCAGTGTAACCTTTGCATTTAACATGTTATTAACACCTTTTTTCAGACAATGTGAGATCTATTGCATTAAATTTGGTATACAGTATCTTATATGAGGTTTCATTAAACACATCAGATGTTTATAATTGTGCTGCTTCTTGCCATGGGGTCATGCTAAATACTGACTTGGACCTTTAGAACCTATTTAGGTAAGTTTTTTGTGTGTCTTTTAAGGCTATGCACATATTCCTTAGATTTTCTTGTTATATCTGAAGAAAAGAGAATCAGAAATAAATATGTATGTTCATTTCAACCATACAAAAACAACAGAGCTAAAGGGGGTGTATGTGTATGTGTATGTGTATATATGTGCCGTGCTGCACATACAGTATATATACATAAATATATTATTTTGTCAAAGTAGAGAAAAGTCATTAAGTAAAATATATTATTAAATGAGCATATACTAAATAAGCATCTACGTATAACTATACATGAGTTTCACTAGCGAATCAGTGTTGCAGAAAATTACTATATTTCCACATTCACTACATTCACTCTGGACATCCAAATATGTCAAATTTGATGCTGATGAAAAGCTTTGCAATTTTGTCTGAATTGATCAAATCTATTGATAGGATTGGTTGTTAAAAAAATTAATAAATGTTATAGAACAGCAGGTATTTTTTTTTCGGTGCCGGCGGCTGTTTAGGTCTTTTACTTCATTAAATCTCATTCTGTATGTCAACCAGGGACTGAAGTTAAGAAAACAATTACATTTGTAGGTGTGACTTCCTTTATTACAGATGTAGCCGCAGGTTTAGATACATAAATCAAAGTCCTTGCTTAGGATTCAGTAAACGTTTTGTCATGCAGAGTTTTTGTTCAGAGGTGCAAAGTGTCTCAATGCATGCACATGTGATGAGCCACAGTTGTAGACCATGTAAGTATGCATACAACCTGAGGCAAGGTTTTAATGAGCATTTAGAAAACAAAGCACTGAATATCAAATGCACGATTGCTATCCCCCAAGAAATTAATTCATTGTTTAAAACTATTTGACAGCTAAAATCAAAATCAGGAGTAAAATACACACTTAACATTGTGCATAATTACAATTAGTAACAATTAGTTCCAGGTATTTCCCTGTATATATAAATCTCGTAGCCATAGGGGTTTGTGTAATAATATGACAGATAGTAGAAATAAAGGGAAATATTTCTCCCCCTAATGAGATCACTGTCAGAAAGGTTTACACGTAAACTGTACTATTCATGTCATAGAAAAAAAAAATATCAAAACAGACCAAAATGTCAAAAAACAACATTCATTTAAAAATACCATATTTATAGATTAATATGACACTGAAGAATTCATGATCATCATAACCAGAGCTTTGCTCTAATTCAAACAAAACATCAAATGTGCAAAAATATCATCAAGTCAGTTTTCATCTTTGTCATCTTTAGTGAAGATATAATCCAAAATAAGACTGAAAAATATTTGGAAATGAGTTAATGAATACAATTGTATTGTGTGCAATACTAATATTATAAAGGAAAATGACACAAGCCTAGAGCTATTTTCACTTTAAATTGAGCATGAGTATGAAACTTTTTTCAATAGATGTGCTGTAAAGATATATTGCCAAGTATACAGCATTTATTTGCACAAAACTACCATCTACGTGCAACTGCTCACCATATAAACAAGCTTCACAGGAGTTAAATTATCCATTGACAATTACGTTCTCAAATTTCGCAATTAAAAATGTAAACATTCAAACTGGCTAATTTAGTTTTCTGGGTTTTATTGCTGTTGCACACTGAGCAACCATTCTGACCAGTCTATGAAAGATGGCATTACTATCATTTCCTCAGTTCCTCTTTTATTTTTATGGTGGAATATTCAGAAACTCCTGATTAATGGCAATGAGAGCTGTAGTGAACTGCATTCAGCAGGACTGTAAGCTAAGCTCTAAGCTAATGGTTGCTATACTTTTGGACACTCTTGTGGCTGTAGAGGAATGGAAAAGCATACATGTATGAGGGAGAAAGAAAGTATCCATTACAAACCATTGCATTGTTTTTTTTAAATAAGACACATAGGCCGTTTATGGAATTTTAATTAATTGGGGAGGAAGGTACATCATTAAATATCATTCCAACAAAGTTCATAGTGTCTATGTTCTTATAGTTTTCTTCTGTATCAGACACATAATCAGTTAATCATACCTGACATGTTTCAGCAGTAAACGTCCGTCTTCGTCCTTCAACCATCAGTCATCTTAAAACACATTACATGCCACCTTAAGACACCTCTGACGAAGATGGAAGTTTGTCGCTGAAACATGTCAGGTATGATTAACATATGTGTCTGATACAGAAGAAAACTAAATAAACTGATTAAATATCATTTTAAAAATTAAATAAAAGTAATGTAATTGCATTCAATGTAACGACTTAAACCAGGGTTATTTATTTTATTTCACAAAGGTAAGAATTGTTCCAAAAGGACACAGAATTTTCTTTTTGACTCAACAGCCAAGAGGAGTTGTGAGTGGACACCAATACGCATGCACATTAGATCTGATTCTAGTATCTAATGAGTAAAAATACTGCAATAAAACAATTTGTTTTTATTAGAATGTTGTTTAGTATTGTGGGAGGTATTATTGTTTATTATAAGTGGAACTGCATTTTCCCAGAGTGCTGCTGGCACTGTCTACAACTGAAATTTTAAGAACGTAGAGGCCACCGGGGGGTACTTTGCCCCGTGGGCCTGAGCCCAGACTAGTCACTGTGTAATCCAATGCTTCAGCAAACATAATGGTACTTTAAAATGTCCACTATGTCAAAATCCATCCATCCATCCATCCATTCATCCAGTTAACCTGTTAGTGATGTCTTTGGACAGTGGGCAGAAGGTGAGGTACCAGGCAAGAACCCTTACAGACGTGAGGAGAACATGTAAACTCGCCATGACAAAATCTAACTTTTAAACATAATATGCTGCACACTTTTAATGCCCCTTGACTAAATATTGTGTAACATTCTGTTGGAAGTTACTGCCCTATCATTTAGATTAGATTGTTGTTGTGTAAATGTATTAAATACATATTTATAGTTGAATGTACTCAGATATTCTAACCGCACAAGGCCATTTGACCTTGAAAAACATAGGTCAAGGTCACCTATTTTCATTTATATGGAGCTTGTGCTCCATGCCACGATGCAGTATACATTTGGTATATGTTAATGCATTGTTCAGACAATTTGATTATGCTGTTGAATGGACAGACAGACAGATTACAAAATGATTCCAACACTGCTTCAGCCACAAGCCAGTCAAGAGATATAAACTATTTAGATTAATTAAAGACTAATTTAGATTCCTGTGTTTGTCTTTCCTGAGTTGTCCCTGTAGAGTGACGATGACAGTATGGAAAATGAGACTATCTCTATTTTTACATCTAGGTTGAGGAAGCAAACAAAAACATGTTTGTTTTCAAGGACAATTCAACCAACAAACTCTACGTAGATGTCAGTCTACAAGCTGATCACAGATGGTGGCAACCAAAATGTTAAGAATGTTATGTTATTTTTTAAGGTTTGTTAGAATTTCTTTATCCATTGGTAACAAAAGTCTCCCATTCATGAAAATGTATTCGCTTTGTTACACGTCGAACGTTTAAAGGATATGAATTCATCACATTTTATTTATATACTCTCCACACTCTCCACAGAGTTTACACATCCAGTAATGTCAGTAGGAATCCATAAAGCGAACTGGGATTTGGTGCAGTATCAGAACTGAAGACGAAACCCAGAGTTTATGAGAGAACAACTCTCACTCCTCGTATCCCTAGTTTGAATTCCTGCCCTCAGGGACGCCATTGGCAGAAAAATAATTTTATAAAAAGTCACATCTTCCCACTGCAGCTTCTAAATGTCATTTTTTTCTACACTTACTGCTCCTCTCGATATCAGAGACAACTGTTCTCTCTGTCCATGAACATTTGATGTCCTTCATGAGCTCTTTAATGTTTTATGATCTAGGTTGGATTGTTCGCGCTTTGTGTTTGAGTGTTTTCAGTATCATTTGAAGTTTTTTTGTTTTATTTTTAAAGATGCTCAGGTGCAGGGACTTAACTATGCTTTACAAGGTGTAGAGGGAACGTATGACCCTGCAATGTGGTTTATGGTGCATTAAAAATGAATCAAATGAACATCCCAAAAGTCTTCAAAGCATCTTCTTATTTTTCTAATCATATCTGTTCACACATCAGTGACATTAAATGAAATATAGAAGGAGAAAACTGAAAACCATCATGCGTAAATGTAAATAAAAACCTGTTTTTTTCCACTTCAGTCACTACAGGTAATGCTGTCTTTTATACTGACCATTTCACTGTCATGGATTCATTATACATTCAATGAGACAAGTGATTACCATTTAAAATTAATCAAGTGAACATCCTTAAAGTCCCCAAAGCATTTCATTATTTTTTTAATTGATGTCACTTACTAAATCATCCACAGATCAGGTTGGAGTAATGCATTTCAAGTGCAGTGGAATGAAAACAACCCTGTAAAAATGAAAATAAAGAAGTGTGTCTTTTCTGCCGTAGACATTAAAAGCCAGTCTCTTTTAAATCATCAGTTTTGCTCTCAGTAATTCATTATACATGCAATGAGATATGTGATTACCATTTTGAGTATCAGCTGCCCTCAAACATCCTCCTACCTCCCCTCCCACACACACACATACACACTGAAGGTCACTTCTAAAGGACAGGTTTGCTGTTTTAATTTCTAAAAACTGTACTGTTAAGTATAGAGTATCCTGTGTTTTACCACAGATTTCATCTTTCCAGCTCCATACTCAGCACAACGGCACCTGCTCGAGGTTAAATGTCATGCTGATGGGCATACAGCCGGAGTGGATTTCTATCTTACTGTAGCTGAAAAGAATGCTAATGGCGCTGCTCACGGTGATATTGCTGAAAACAGTAGCATCCAATGTATGACACGATGTGGTATGTGCAATTTTTTTTTTTATTATCAGTGGATAAGACATAATCCCAGAAGAGCTCAGTGGACTTTAAAAAGCCATCTCTCAGCATACCTGTCAAGATCTGTTACAGGGAATGTACCACAATTATTATTATGACATTATTCCCAGAAAACTAATGAAAAAGATTTTTTACAGAAAACATTTCATGGCATAATGTGACAAAGGGATCAAGACAACAAGGCTGGCTAGCTTTCCTTAAATGTGTCATTATCTGACTATTTTCCTGTCTTCACTCCCACTGCATGCCTGCATCAAAAGAAGTGCTCCATTTTCTAGGACAGGATTGGACCCTGTGACAAACTTCCTTCTCATGTTGCAATCATGTCTTGTTTCAGAGTGAGTACTTTCAGCAAGATAAAGCACTTCTGAGGGCTACATAATACTTTTTTTCCATCGCTCTACCTTCTACTTATGTTTCTCTGTACCTCCTCTCCATTGTCACCTTCCTATTCTGTTTCTGTTTCTGCAGAGAAAATAACTCAGACGGAAAAAGGGACCTGCCAGCTGACTCGCTCATCATTCATCACGGCTTGTTTGTGGGTACTGTACGCAGTGGGTGAGTCAGCACTAACCTGGGTATCAGAGGGTGAGGCTGTGCCACAACTCTGAGGATGAGTGAAGGGGCATTTATGGTCTTCAGAAAGTGGACAGCTGTGCTGCTTTTGGCATGCTGTCAGACATCCTGCTCGCTTGCTTGCCTGCTGCCTGTCACCTCTGACCCGGCCCTATGTGGCATGAATGCAAATGACTGAAGCAGGAGCACTGTCATTGGAGTACGCTCTGAAATGTCATTAGCGACGAGGCCAAGCAATGCTAATCACTAACATCTTGAAGAGGCTGATTCTGACATTGGTGTGGGGCAGGAGCCAGTGGTGATTGTTCATGATTGTCATCTGTTCGCAGTGGAGACTCATCGTGATGTCACTGTGCACGTTAATGCACCGTGACACAAAGCCAAAGCCCACATTCTGCTAAGAGGATGGATAACACAGCTTAAGGTAAAAAATAAAATAAAAAAAGAAGCGAAAAAAAAAAACAGCGGCAAGTTGTTTTCTCCCACTGAATACTCATACAGTGTCAGACAAAGCTATTTAAAAGGTGATTTGGTGAATAAGCGATTTGTCACAGAAAATCCTGCTGATCCAGGCTGACTTATTCACCAGTTATATAATGTCTGTAAACCCCTTTCTGTAGCTCACATTGAATTATGCTTGCAAATGAGCGTTACATTTTTATTCAAAACCACACACCTGTGCAACAAACCAAATAAATTCTTGATGTTATGCAAACTCTATCCAGCTCTCATTCGCACAAACATACACATGCATATTCAATAAATGTTTACAAATTAGCATTTCAACAAAGGAGAACATATCTAGTGTGTTTCACCACTGATTGTCATTTCAGATAGTGTGTAGCTGCTGTGAAACTACACAGCGCAGTGTTGGGTTAAATGTCCACCTCAAGGGCACACTGCTAAAATGTTTCCATGTCTGTCATCTCAAGATGTAAAAGCATTTCATGAACAACACAAACATAGACAGAGCACAGACTTTGTGTGTTGACCATGCTCTAACCTTTGCTGAGCACTTTCTGAATTTTTGGGCTGATAAAATATCTGAGCGTTGCCACCAATACCAAAACATAACTTTTTTTTTTCGCACTGAAAGATAACCTGCTAAACCCATCTTCACTTTTATGCTGCTTTTCTCCAGTCCGTCTAACCTGTACACAGCAGAAAGCTCAAATCCAACAGCTATAATTTTATCAAACTGCCAAAAAGATTATTTTTTTATAAAATAAATGCTACAGTTAGCCACATCTGATATCCTAAATATTAACTGATTAACTCAGATCCTTTGTTTATCATTTTTTGTCTTATTTTTATGCATTGTAGTTCTGAAAAAAACAACAACAAAAAAACACATATGTATAAAATTAGCTTCTGTCTGTCAGTTTCCTCACTGCGGTTTCTCTGCATGTGAGAAAGTCAGCTCTGACACTGAAAAAGTTCAAGTATTCTCATAGCAGTGACACGCGTTCACAACAACAACAGCAGCAGCAGCATGCTTCTTTTTTTCACTTTTGCATGCATCAGCTAAGTTTGCCTGTTTACAAAGAAAAGTATGGAGGCTCAGTTGGTAAAGGTTGTCTTATTTTACAGGAAGGAAACCATGCTTCTCAAATTTGATGGAATATTGCAAACAACTTGAAAAGTACTTTCACCTGCAGGAAATTTTGCAAAAATACATTATATTATCATGTAGTAAAATGAAGAACTTAGCATCAGCTTCCAGTATTTTAAAATACATTATTATCAGTGTACTTAATGTGCACATACATTTTCATGTTATTTGACTACAGGGCTACTGCTGCACTTTTTTATTAATGTGTTCTGTTCAATTATTGATGTCGACAGTTTAAGTTATCATTAGCATAATCAGGGTTTCAGCAGGTATCAGCAAATCTAGTTTAATGCTTTTTAATACCACTTTAAACAAATTTGATGCCCATGTCCAACTGCAGATACAGTTTTATACAGTATATATTTTTACATATGCATGACGGTTTACCATCGACAGGCTTTAACCGAGTTCTGAACAGTTCCTTCTCCAATAATTTCTGCTGAAACTTGCATTTTCCGATTTTTCCAACATTTGCTAGTATTCTCTCCGCTCTTTTGCCACAGCATGAGCATGCCCACAGCATGATGCATTCCAAGCATCTGGTGTTGTGACTTCATGCATCAGCCATAAACAAAAGCCAATTAAAGGGTTCCGCACGTCAATCATCACACTATACTTCCAATCAAAATTAGTAAATGTTTATATAATCAAAATAAATAGTGAATAATAATTTGTTTTGTTTTTTTCGTCACACGTATTTAATATTTTAATGCCTCTGGACATCAAATTTAATGCCATTTAAGGCCTTAAATTTTCACAAAATCTACTTAAAGACTTTTAATACATTTTAATGACCTGCACAAACCCTGATACATATATAGTTTTGTTATTTACTTCAATTTATAATGAAAAATGAGAAGCCTTAACCTAAAGTGTAAAATACAACAAATAAAACTTTTAATAGTGACTTTTAAGAAAGTATCATAATGTACCACCGCAATATTCAGCCTGTGTAATATCCTCATAGCATATGATTGCAGCTGATACACACTAAAACCTTTTGGCAATAATCTGTTAATTGCCATGCCCTTATTTAATATGCCAAATGAACTTTTCTGAATATTCAGATATGCTGATGGTGGTTAAATGCCTGTAACTTATTAATAAATATCAGATGAAGCTGACAGGTATGACAGGTTGGATGTAAAAGACGGAGAAATAACATCAATGAGATGAGATCTGAGGCTTAATATTACAGGTAAATTGGGGAGGGGTGAATATTTTTCTAGTTTTCTAAGTATATTTTCCACATATATATGATTTTAACATAATTACAACCCATTTATGAAACCTTAATAAAAAAAAAAAAACTTAGTATAAAGCACAGATATGAATATAACAATCTATTGTTTCTGTCTCAGGCTGTAGCAAAGATCTATTCATTCATTTCATTACTATTATTATTATTATTATATAATATGTCTGCAAGTTATATGTCTCGCATACAACACATTTCAGCAGCAAGGCAATTCAAGGTGCTTCACATGGAACATTGAAATACAACAGGGAAAAATAAACACATTTAAAACATTGTAAAAGGCCTTTATTTGTTTATCCACTTTAAACTGAAAAAGTTTGGCACAAATCCACTCAACAATAGATCCACTTAAAGGTGTCATCTAAAACTACAAAGGAGTCAAATTTACCCATGTACTGTTTCTAGTCTGGTATTTTAGTCTGGTTTCATAATTAAAGTATGTATAATTACACTAATCACCATGTATGTGTCAGTACAAATCTAAAGCAGTGAAAATGGGGGAATATTGTCATATTTTTTATGTTTTTTTATGTCTTCTCCACCGTCAGCTGCTATAAACAAGTCAACATCATTTCAGAATTCACACTAACAAAAGCCTAAAAGATGTAAGAGATAAGCAGTTATGTAAAAATGATGTTTGATGTTAAAGGTATAAATGCTTACATTTTTATTCAGATGTATCATGACCAAGTAGATATTATGAATATAGTACAACACAGTTTCCAGGTACTAATATTTTATTGAAACATATTGATGCATAATTGAAATTTGACCAGTTGGTGTTTGACGTTAAAGGCCCAACATATAAGATTTATGAGGGTTGAATGGAATTTGATAGCATCAAGTGAATATAATATGGTTTATTATGTTTTCATTAGTGTATAATTAAATAAAATAACTATTGCTGTATTTCTTTTACCTTGGAGTAAATTCTTCTTCTTCTCTTTCTTCTTCTTCTTCTATTTCTTCTTCTTCTTCTTCTACAGTGGGTTCATCCAGCGTTCAAGTGCTATACTATCACCTACTACGTCTGAATGAGAAGAGTAGATTTAATATCCCATTAAGTACAGAGCTAAGAATGGACAAAACAAACACCTTTCTGCAACCACCCTAAGTGAGAGTGGGGTGTTCATTTGCTTGCAATCTACAGCTTCACTGGCAGAGATCACACAATGAACCTTTAATGGAGAAAAGCTTGGGTGCACATCCTTCTTTTGCCACAGAACAGCAGTGCTTGCTGCAGCACAGGTGTAGGGGAGCTGCACATAATATGCTCAAACAACTTACAAGTGAAGGGCAGAGTCATTATTGCAGCTGACAATTAACACTAAGGTGAAGAAGAGGATACTGGCAGACTCGTATCTTATTTTATGCATACCAATCAGATAGTGATGGCGGCCTGCAGGGCCCTTTCACTCAAGCAGAACATTACTTGCAATGTTAAATTATTTCTCATAATGGTTGTGTTGATGCTCATATAAATGGACTGTTTGAGGCACATGGTGACTGCTGATATCTCCCGATTAGACCGGGCTAAAAGAGTGACCTGTCCTAATGAATCCCAAACACACAATGAAACCTACCCCATTCCAACTCACTGTGTTTATTGAATCTAATCTCTGCCTCCTTTGCAGAATTAGGGGGCTACTCCTGACTTATTAACTGTAATGAATATAAAGTAAAGTCACGCATTACTATCAAATAAAAAAAATAAATATTAATTTTTTTTTTGCATGCATTTTCTGTCAGACAGCTACAATTACCAACATCCGCATTTACATTGATGGCCCATTATATTGCAATTACTATTACAGCATCATGCCATAACCTAAAGTAATGAGCTAATTCAGGCCATCTGCATTTCCAGCTTCTTCTCTATGACTCATTGTATCCGTGACCAGATTTTAATGTTCAAACCAGCATATAAATACCGACAAGTTTATATGAAATGGGCTTTGAAACAGGTTCTACCTATTCTCTGCTTCCTCACTGTCATCTGTATAATCATGCTTGCATATGACCCGGCACACTCGGTGAAAGCCACTCTCCATCTGCTGCAGGAGGAAATGAACACAAGCTGTTTTCAGCCCAACACATCTAACTCACACACCTGTTACTGTGAGAGAGACTTAGGCTTCTCTTGGCAGCTCGCACAATATTATAAATTAGCTTCCTGCTGCCTCCACTAAATGTAATGGGCTATATCAAGTTTACCAAGGAAAATTGCTCTATTTCTTCATGCTACTGTGACTCTAAGTGATAGTGACCTTTTCGGAGAATAACTTGTCATTTAAATTTTGTTATCAGCAAACTTTCTCCCATTTACTCCCGTTGTGTTCCCATGGACACAAATAAAGTTTAAACTTATACTATTAGCTCCCAGCAAGCACGCCGGTGAGGTCTGATGGAAACCACATGAGGACATTATTACCACGCACAAAAGCTGTTTACATCCCAAATCACTTTTACTTCAGTGACACTGCAAACACTGTGTCATCAGAAATGTTATCTAAACACCCATGAGCTTTTCCTTGACTTGAAAAACAACACTTTCCCTCAACACATATTCTACTTTCTATGTTTTTCTACAAATCACATCACGTAACGTTAAGCGGTTACCTCATTGACTCTTGCTGAGGCTGAAGAAGACGAGACACCACATGAAATCACAGCCCAACAAATCACAAATATCCATCTAAAAGTGTTTGTCACTGCTTCAGATCCAGTTTAATGGATTCATCAGAGCAGTTTGCAAAAGCATTAACTGAACACCATTTGCTTTATAACAGGGTTCTGCTTGATTGCGGATATTTCCAAATATTCATCATTACAAATGGCATATACTAGATTGTTTCTTTTGAATTTATACTGTGTCTTTAAACGCATTATTCATTATTATTTTATTGGATTCTGTGTTTTTCAGCAGCAGGATAATGACCTAACATTATGCAGAAGCCACTAAAAGCTTTAGTTTGGCTCCTAAAGTAACGTTTGATGTCTGTTGTTATCACATGTTATTTGACTTATGCTAATGGACTAATCTATGCCGGAATAACAGCTTAGAAATTTATGTTAAACCCTGAGCCATAACTCTGAGAATACTTCATATACATCTTTAATGATCTCCACTGCCTCTCGGATTTGTTTGTATATCTTTTGCATTTTCCATTTTAAATACATTTTTTTCCTCTTTATTGCGTCTGTCCTGTTAGCCCGACTTCCTCATTATTTACACGAGGCTTAAAAACTGTAATGAAAAGGTCTAGTGTTCTACTCTGCTCTGTGGTGGACATCAAAGTAGCAAATACGTGCATTTGATGACTAACACCAAACTCGTAGCAATGTCCACATATGACAATTTCCAGAGAGAGTGTATCTTCAGTGACAATTCAGCAAAAGCAGTCAGGCGTGCATATGATCCTGACAGCGATAATTAAGCTGTAGGCATCATTTATTGCTAAATGTGTGGAGGCCCCATATATAATACTGCAGTTTTATCCCCATGCAATACGTGGTTATTTGACCAAACTGACAAATCAATGTTTAAACCTGTCATATGAACCTTGACAAAGAGATGAAGTACTCAGCATGTCCATCAGTAAATGACAGCAGATATAATCACCACAGGATGTATGATACATGCAAGGTTTCTCTGATTACTTTTGTTATGACTTTTTGATTGAATATATTCCCTGTAGAGTATTCTTTCTGCTGATAGAAAATGCATTTATGAAAAGGAAGAAGACAACACACAGTACACATCAGAAAACAAGGAAATGTCAGTTTAGGTTCATTATTTATATCGGTAAGTTTGGAACACTGGAACATCCTCTCTCTCTCTCTCTCTCTCTCTCTCTCTCTCTCTCTCTCTTATTAAGAAATTCATTAAAAAATCTAAACTTTGACCTGTATTTTTTGAAAATGTAATGACATCTCTTCTGGGTCACTGGCTATCTACAGTCCCAATTTGGTATAAATTCCACCAATTGTTTTGCTGCTACAGACGTGAAATTTCACAAATGGGGAAAAGAATTCAAAAATTCATATAT
>JAPSES010000211.1:9030874-9073044 GCA_029822895.1 Maxillicosta whitleyi
CCTCCATAAAGTCCAGACTCTAATTTAGGATGTGATGAAGACTGGATGCAGCGGTTCGATTTTGCATCATCAATAATCAGAAAATGAATGAAACTATGGATGGAAAAAATAATATGAACCTTATTGTGGCACTATGTAAGAATTATATGTTTAAAAAAAAAAACAAGATGTGACAGTGAATGTGTCCTGTAATCAAAACTGAAGATGGTGCCTTCAAATATTACGGGTGCCACTTTTTTTTCCTCAGTGTAAGATCCTAAGGTAGAAAACCTTATTTTTCCCATTTACTCTTGCACATACAGTAGATGTTGGTCTGCTGCATCTGCTGCGGAACAGTGTTGGAGAACTAATCAAAAACCACTCTACTGTGTTTATAGACAGGACAACACCAAATCAGAAAATATTCAGAAACTTTTGTTCAGGTTAATTACACTTGATCAGTAGGAGAATACTCAGTCTCAGGTGTGGAGTATTGTCAGCCACCACAGTGTTGTGGAGTTTACACGGAGGTAGAGCAGCCTGGAGGATAGCAAGAGGATGCCCACGAGGCTGTGGGGGCTTTGAAAAGGTAGGCATTCTGGAGAGGAAGCAGATGGCCTACATTAAAAGCAAAGGGCCCTTGTGACTGTCCTCAATGGCCCTGCAGAGAACTGGGTAATTAAATGAGAAATTGAATCAGATTCCTCAAATTAAATGTCCAGCTGGATAGTTCTCCAAGAACACCACCGACTACACATTTACCTAAGGGAATGTCAGTAGTGAATACATAATTCTCCTATCAGTACACACTCAAACATGATGATATTCCAGGTGATGATTACTGCTAAAGTATTCCATTCACAGTTCTGCCAGCAGGAGGCAAAGGGACATCACTGTGTGGCCACAGAGGGTCATTTTACTAATGGGACCTGGGAGGAAGCAACACAGTGAGATAACAGGATGAGGCTTGGATTCAGTGGATCAAGCAAGGGAGGCTGTTAGAGCATTTTCATGAGTGAGTGAGGCTGTTGAAATAGAATAGTATTTCATCATGTTTTATGCAACATTTAAAAGAGGCAGTGGGATCCAGAGTGGACTCGGTGACATGACAATCTGACATAAGCCATTGATTTCTGCAGTCATCCTTATCACAACGGCATAGACAGAGACAGAAACCACCCTCTGGGTCCATTCCCAGTCATTCTGCATTCAACAAATCCAAGAAGAACCGCTTCCCCCTCCCCCTCCTCCTCTCCATCCCTCCTCCTCCCCATCCCTCCCTCCGATGCCCCCGCCCCGTGCAGGCTCCTTCTCACACGCAGCCTGTCCAGTAGGATGGGACCAGTAGCCAGATATCCATGCATGCCTGACCGCTAGTCTACTTCCTGGATGGAAGAATGGGACGTTTCCAGCACCGCTTTTCTTCGCTTTGCCCTTCGTCACGGATAATCACTTAATAATGACCACGTGTAATCAATATTATTCGACCACTTTTTCCTGTAGTTAAAGACAGCGATTGATCGCCGATCGACCCTCTCTACACTTCGGGAATGTCGCTATCTGGAAGCCCGTTACAGGCACGGTGGAGTCCCGCAGATTTTCAACTGTTTGTGCACGGCCGTTGTAACGTGCGTAACGTTTTATTCCTCGAAGCAAAAAGCAGCCTGAGCTCGGACTGGAGGCGAATAAATGAGTCTTTCTAAAAAAGAGCCCAGTGACTCGCAGCTTGCCCGCTAACCGTACTTTGATGCTCTGCCTTCGTGGCTGCTGTGTCAACTTCCATTTCAGCTTCGGTGGTGTGTATGTGATTTTTTTTACACAAGAAGAAAGACTTAAAAACTTTGTCACCCGCTGCCTTCTTGTTGCTCTCGATGAGTAGTCTAACATGCGGAGGATACGGGAACAGACTTCTTGGTGGATTTTATCCTTACTGTTTTTAACCTTGCCCAAACACAAAGACTGTCATCCTGGTAAGTACTAAGTGCAAAACACGGGTTAGCTTCAGTTGGTTTAGCCGAACTAAGTAACACTGTCCCCCCGGTTTGGGTTTGTGTCTTAAAAACCAAGGACAAAGACCAGTTTAACGGTCGACTGAGACGTTTTCACAGACAGTTCGTTAACGTTTCCTGTCGCCGTTAACGGTTCGTGGGCCGTACTTTACCGTCTTCGTTTAGCCTCCGTGATTTGTGTGCGTGTTATTGATTAGTCAGTTGGCGCAAAGGGCCCCGTTTTAACGTCGGTGTCGGTTCTGGTCCCTTTACTGGTTTGTTCACACGGACCCACAGATTCGTCAGTCCGTGGAAATTCCTGCGAGCGCTTAAAAAACATAATAAAAATAAATAAATAAATATCTGCTACTCAGTGGAGATTATTAGTATGCGCTTTTTTTACAGGCTCCGCGGAGGATTCACGGTCATTTGCGCTGCTGTTTAATATGTAGTTGTGGATGTTTACGAGCTGGCTCAAGTTTTATTCGGGGTTACTGTAGTTGTTTTGGACTTGGGTTCATTCGGATGTTGTATTCTGTGTCTATCATGTGCGTAGGTCGAGCCGAGGATGAAGGCAGAGTTAGAGCTGCATGTATGAGGGTCAGTTAATGCCACTGACACACACACACACACACACACACACACACACACACACACACACACACACACACACACACACACACACACACACACACGACCACGTTGCACCAAATTAGTATTTATCTCGAATCTGCTGCCACAGATTGAGTCGTTAAAAAGTTGATGCGTTATAAATAACGACAGTCAAATGATAAGTACTGCAGTTACCCCAGCTTATGTGTGAAATAAACTAAATAACGTCCCATTTTCAAACTCAAACACATTTTAGTTCAGTTCACATACAGCTCCAGGTCCACATGTTGTCTGGGTTCATGTCAGAACTGTATGCCGTGAGCAATGCAAACACCCAAGCCAAATTCCCTCTATGTGTTCACATAGTTGTCCAATAAAACTGATCCTGATTCTGAAATGTGCCAGACCAGTAAAAATAATAAGAGGGGGACACTATGAAAATGTTTACATCAACAAAATATCATTGAAATATGTGAAAAATGTGAATACTGCAATTTTAAGAGTATTATATCTCACCTTATGTACACATGTGCATTATGACTTACAGGTCAGTGCTGCATCTACAAATGCATAAAAATATTTAGTAACAGGCAAAAATATTGTTGAAATTGCATTTATTTCTCAAAATATATTTCATATTAGTTATTTGCATTGTTTTTAGGAAAGGGTCATTTGTTAATGTAAACATTTTCATGTAATTGTACATTTTTACACCAAAAAGAGAAAAAAACTGGAGTTGTCATTGGTTATTACGATAGTATTTTACCAGTATGACCCATTTGTGATTAAATAAGGATGCATGTGGCCCCTGAACTAAAATGATTTTGACACCTTTGAGTGTTATTTGTGCATTTCACAAATTCATCCCACGGGCCAGATTGGACCCTTTGGCAGGCTGGTTTTGGCCCACGGGCCATATGTTTGGCACCCCTGCTTTAAACAGTGCAACCACACCTTTTAGCAATGTGATCACCCCAAATAACACGAAGGATTTGTTTAATACTAAGCAATGTCACTGAAAAGGTCATCTCTTTCCATATGGCTATCGGGACATTTACTCTACTGTTGCTTGTAACAGTTCACTTGCACAAGTAGGCTATAGTTTAATTGTGTCAAAAAATCCTACTGTGCCTATTGGTGGTGCAATAATAGCTTCAAACATGACCTTTTTTTTTTTTTTTTAGTTTTGATTCATAGTCATAATTTTGTGGTGCACCCGATTGTAAATTGTTGGGGGAAAATGTTGTTTGCATCACTCAAATCACAGTGCAGCAACATAGTGTTAATAGACTCTTAAAAAGTCTTAAATTTGTCCTTAATTAAAGTCTTAATTTAATTCTTTAGTAATTGATAATTAATCCTTCAATCTGGCATACAAAGGTCTTAACAATTCCACAGACACAATAATTGATTAAATGTTTGCCTTGGGGAATCTTTGTAAAGAATTTAGCAAATTTGTGATTAGTATTTAGCATTTCAGCATAATACAGATGGAAATGAGTGAAGCCACTGACATGGGTGGAGGGTTTGAGGTATGAGCTTTAGCAGTTTGAATATCAGTAACAGAAACATTATTCATGGAAAAACCTAAATGTAACATTAGCAGGATTGCAACATAGTTAAGACTGGTAAAGGCAATAACCAGGAGGCCTGTTATATTGTAACTTTTGAGAGCATAAGCTTTTAAATTTGGTCAAAGATGCCTTAAATTGTCTTAAAATGTCCTAAATTTGACTTCCTCTAACCTGCAGACACCCTCAGTAATGTTAATTGAATACAATACAAGCATAAAAATATGACGTGGATAAAACAGTCCGACTCATACTGAAACATGTTGCTTCTGGGTCCTTGGAGAATATCATCTCCTGTTGGCCCCTCAGAAATAATGCATTCCATTTTTTTTTTATTGTATCTGAGCCGTTGAAAATCATTCTTTGCAAACAGCAAATATTTTGGTCTTTTTTTGCACATGGCAGAATCTGGTTCTAGAATGAAATCATCTCTGGTGATTACGTTGGGTCAGGATTAAGGCGTCCTGAGAGCCTTACTTGTTTTTTCTCTTGCACATTTCCAGAGAAGATGCATATCAGAGGCAGAGTTGCTCAGAGGCAGAATAGCACAGGAACTACTGCACACATAGATAGACTTGTTAACATGCAATATGTTGTTTGTATTTGTATTTGTACATTTGTGCCATAGCTTTTCCCAGTAATTTTCCAATGTGGCTTGGTTTTTAGGGCTGTGTCTGCTGAGTTTGGCTCTAAGTAAGATACAATTACTAAATTATTATTTATATCATTCATTTATCATCAAGTTATATTAAGCTACATTAAATTATTTTGACATTATGGTAACTGGTGTGCACATAGATATTTCATAAGCACATAGACATTTCAGCACACAGATATTTTATAAATTCTGCATTGGTTGGACTTGGCTGTGACAGAGACTGATGGATAATATTAGACTTCTCAACATGAATTTCTGACATTTAGCAGAAAATTATGCTTGCACCATGAATTGCCTCAGATTTTTCGATGGTTAGTTTGATATTTGGTTACTGTTTTTTTTTTTTTTAAATAAAATAATACTTCCTGTTCAGTGATCCAATCAGTGATGTTTGTTTGTGGTGTTCATTACTTTGCTTTTGTGTTCTTTTCAGCGACTGTAGCTGCTTTCTAGTAAAGTCAAAGACCGTTCATTTCCGACAGAGCTGATTTTTTTTTTTTCTCAGTGGCTGCTGTCACCTGATGAATCCAATTCTGCTTTTTCCTGCTTAAAAGTATTTTTATGATTTGCACATTTAAAAATCCACCGTGGATCGACATCTACTTTCTCTTCCTCTTGTGGCAGTAATCATCCTCCATAGCGAGGCAGCAGTGATGTAACACATGAGAACAGTTCCTCTCTGAGTCAACCCCCTCTGCCCCAAAATCCCCCAGTTCCAGGCTTCCACGTCCTCAGTTTGTAGCTTTATTTACTGGTAGCCCCACAAGCCCCGCACACAGCTGAGTGTTTTTTTTATAAGGCATGTCTCACCAGACCTCTGACATATAGCAGAAAGGCAATAGCTTGACTGGCAGACCAGCCAGTAGGTGGTGGAGGATAAAATCAGTTTAACTACTTGTACCCTGTTGTTCATGTTATGGTGTTTTCTGCTGTTATAGGCTGCATGCCTTAAATCTTAGTTTGCAGGATAGACAGTATTACTAAATCTGTGTGTTTAAGTTAACATGAAAATATGAGATTTAACCACTGAAATGGTGGCTAATTTTAATTTCTTAAACCACTACATATAGGATTTAAAGCTGATATGATTGGCTAAATTTTTTTGATCATTAAAAATTCGGTTTTACATGTTAGAGATGATAACCTATGATCTTTTATGTGACTAATCACAAGTAGAGTGGGGTTCACTCTCCCCAAGTATCCCTCCCTACATCGCTGTGCTGATGCATCCTGCAGGAGAAACATGAGGCACTGGGGGTGTTACTTTGAAATTGTGCTCCAGAGAAACCAGTGTTTTTGTGCTGAATAGTTGAAAGTGAAATCGTAGTGCTTGAAGGCATAGCTTGTCAATAATTTTATAAATTTCCTTGATAACATTACTAAGTAATGAGAAAATAATTGTGAATTTTGGTTAGAAAGATCGAAGAGTGAAGAAATGTAGCTTCAGGGCACATATGCAGATTAATTGGTAATGTACTGTACACAGACGGTAAGAGCTATATAAAGTGGATTTCAGAAATACAAATAAATATAATTGCTCACTATTAGTATTATTTATTGGCCATTTTCTCTTTGTATGAAAGTCCTTTTATAAGAGACGCAGTCAGTGTCAGCTCCGAATAGACTGTTGATATGTGCACTTATTATTAAAGTTGTAATTGAGGTCCTGATGTACTGCTGTGCTAACAACGCCAGCTGTCTGGACATCACCGTTACCAGCAACAGCATCATTATCATCAAGGGCCTTCTCTGCCTGCTATGTAACTGGTTCAGTGTGTAGAGAAAAACTTACCCAAGATGTGAAAAGGAACTCTCCTCCTTCAGAGTAGCATCACCAACATATGTTCTGTCTCGATCATAGATGGCCTCGGTGCGCTGTTATCTGTTGTCTTTCCACCAGCTGCCTCTTCCACCCACTAAATGGTCCAATGGGGAAACATCGCAACTAATCACTTTCACTCATAATCTGCTGTTCATCCTTTTGCAAGTGGTTCTTCCGTCCTTTTTGTCTGTAGTTCTGAAATTTAATGACAATCTGATGGTTTGTTTATGGACGGGGAAATCTTCCAACGATGAGGCATTGTCATTGGTTATGTATGATGGCACCATTTTCATCGCAGCATGTTAACTGCAAACTAATGAAATGTTTAAAAAAGTGTTTCATTAGCACTTGCGATTCTCTGCCTATCTTTTTTTCCACAAGTTTTGGTGGTGAAAATAAAGTTTGTTCTGTGCAACAACACTTGTAAAAAAAAAATTGGATAATTATGACTAGCATTTTAGTACTGTAAAATGCAATTATAAACGTCGTGTGCTTTAGGAGTCAGATGTTGACAGTTACTTTTGTTTTATTGCATGGTGTGAATTTCTTGTTACCACTTTACTGTGAAGTTGTTGAGTGACCTTACTATTGGAAGATGCAGTTTCTAAATGTTCTCTTGGCAATTTCTTAAGCATTGGTAGATTTCTGCAGCCTCACGTTTACTCTCAGAGATAATTTTTTTTTCATTGTGTTTCTAATTTAATGTTTTTAGCTACTCGTTTAAAAAGTATGGGCGATGTCAGAAAAGCCTGTTCTGGATGACTGAAATTTGTGTATTTTGTCATCAGTCATGCCATGGCACTTAAAACAAATGCAATGTCATTTTTCAATATACAGTATTAGTTCTCGCAAAACAACTGAGATGTTAGCTTGATTTTTTTTTTTTTTTGCCTGAGAGTGAATAAGGATATATTAAAAGACCAAAATAAAATGGGAATCATAACTTCCAATTTATTATATTCATTTTCCTCCAACTCCAACCTTAACTCTTCTCATCTAGGACTTGGTAATTGAGTTTTTGCTTTCTGAAAGCAGGGAAAATTACTAGATTGTGATGAGTCATCTGTAGTCTTTTTTTATTGAATTAAATTTCAATATGTAACTTGTTTGTTTGGTGCAATCCCAGTTCATTTTATTTATTTTTCTTAACAAATAATGCACTTTGACACTTGTAAATGCTGCTTTGTATTCCTGTTTGGCCTCTCTTTGGTTTTAACAAAAAATGGGTGTTTTTGACTGATGTTTAACTTATCTTAAATGGATGGATTGAAATTGTGAGTTGTCTTTAATATTTAAAAAAAATGGCAATGCTTTAACCAGATCACTCAGCCCTTCTGTTCTCTACATAAACACAATCAGAAGCTAATCAGTTGCTGTTTACATTTTCAATAGAATTTCCATTTAATAAAGAAGTCGCTGATATACGTGCACATTTAATATTATAGAGAAGTCTTTTCAGGCACATGCAAACACACCAGTTGGCTGCAGAGATGACGTATAAGCACTTAGAGGTTTTATAGTAAGTGTGTCAAGCAGCACATTGTCAAGAGCAGGCCAGCAGACATTAGATGTGAGGCTGTCCTATGTGGAACTGCAAGCGTGAATATTAGTAGAATATTCCATTTGATTTGAGCTCAGTGTTATGAGAACAATAGCATATTATTTATGATAATTACAGTAATTTGACATTAATTGTGATTAAACTGTTTATTTGTGTAACTTATGTTAATCAAGGCAATCAGTCATCACTTCATTACTTGGTGTGTATGGTTGAGTTCACTCAGCCTTTCAGCCAAGATACTCCAAGCTGGTCACTGTAGCATTTTAATCATTCAGAATGACTCACAGCCACTTCACTCCAAATCATTTCATCTGTCCCTGCTGCATCCAACACACACACACACACATACACACACAGGATACGAATAGGCCGGTCTGAAACAAGGGAGGAAAATTGCTGTTGGGGAAACTACTGCACTTATTTCCTGAGCTTCATGACAATGGTGATTAATGTTGAGGCAATAAGGCACTGTCACTAAAGGACATATACTCCTGCACTCAAGGACTTGGCCATATCAATAAATGTCCTGTGTCCTTCATTCGCCACATCCTCTTACCCCTTAAACAATCTTACTGCGATGTGATACTGTGTCAGCTTTACTTACAGCTGAACTGTCAGTCACTGCTGCCCTATGGTGAGTAGAGACAGTGGACCCTTCAGGCTGCCTTTTCCTGCGTTGTGGGTCAACAGAGCATGTGTTTGCTTTGTGCTCTTTGCTTTTTTTTTTTTTTCCTTTGTCGGCGCGATTGTCTTTCTTTTTTTTCTTCCTTTGTCGGTGCGATTGTCTTTTTTTTTTTTTTTTTTTAAAGAAAAACAAAATCAAAACTAGGCTATCCTTTCCATGAGGCTCATTTACACTGATGTGAATTATGAAGATATAGGATTAGGCTGCGCTTGTTTTATCAAACTCAACCTGCGCCACAGAATGCAAAATAAGCAGCTTCAATAATAGTCAAATTGCGTTTGATGAATTACATTTTAACCTCAGCATAAATTATTTCCTTGTTATCTTGAGCAGCTGTAGAAGTAGGTGTGCTAGATGATGCTGAAGTCATAGTGTTGTTGCACTGCATTAAGGTTACCTCAAAACTGAAACACCAGTTTGTTTAAATTGAGAG
This sequence comes from Maxillicosta whitleyi, assembly GCA_029822895.1. Taxonomy (NCBI): domain Eukaryota; kingdom Metazoa; phylum Chordata; class Actinopteri; order Perciformes; family Neosebastidae; genus Maxillicosta; species Maxillicosta whitleyi. Next base: position 9,040,184 of record JAPSES010000211.1, read on the forward strand.
GAAACGTGAGTAAACTAGACAATATGCCTTGTAAATCTGACAATCTTAGATCTTTGACATTAGCTGTTGTTCAGCACAGATATTTTTATGCAGACATTGTCAGTGTGCTACTTTAAGCAGTCTCATTATTTAAATTTATGTAAAAGCTATATTTTGACATCATTCATTATGGATTTCAATGTCTCTTTTGCTCTACTGACGTGTTGTAGTCTTTAGTAAAGCCAAAAACAAAGACACTGCCTTTTGTGGCCCGTGCTGAAAGTTATTTAAAAATTCTCAGAATGATAGATGTGCTAATGTTATTTTATTTAATTTTTTTGCACCACAAACTATTTAGGTCACCTTATATCTGGCTCCTGAAATATTATGTTGTGTAGTGAAGAGTCAGTTTTTGTTGGTGCTGTTATGGATTTTGGCTCTGTATTGTCTAGTTTGGCAGTGACTTTTTAGGCGACTTGTCAGGTTTTGACTGAGGCAGCAGAGAAAACACTGTTCCGTAATGGCGTTATACTCACTTTGCATTCAGGAAGACCGTAGCCTTCCTTTTGTTGGAAGTGGAAAACCAGCTGTCACTAACACAGCACAGAGGACATAGTGGATCATTCAGGACCAACTCGCCTAGTGGTTTTGGACACTATTATTACAAGTTCAAGAAGTGTTTTTTTTTCCCCACAAAAAAAGATGGAAGAGTAATATTGTTACTACTTATAGTATTATGACTGTCAGATTATCCAAAGTGGATTTTTAGCTCTGAGGCTAAAATTAGCATGATTTAGGGCTGGGAAACATTGAATTAGAAACATAAAGGTTTTGCTTTCTGAAAATTCTGAAAAAAAAAATCATTCCTCTTGAGATCTTTCTTGATCAACAAAAAAATCCAAATGCAATCTGTTTAACTGTGACTGTGCCTCTCCAGTCATAGTTAGTAAGGACAGTGCATTTTTTTAGTTTTACGTTTATGTGATAAATGCATTAAAGGCAGACAGGAAATGAGAGGGAAAAGAAAATGGTGGAAACAGCTTCATGGCCACGGCACGCTGTGATGAGTCATTGTCCTATATGGGGTCTGTCACACCAGGTGAGCCACGGAGGAGTATTATTGAATTGAGCAGAAAATAATTATTAAAATCACGTATTTGCCATAACATTGAAAAAAGAAAAGCAAATTTATTTTTTGCCTATTTCACCCAGTTCTAGCAAGATCTGCGTCAGAGGTTTTAATCCGACCTAATGCAGACAACTGTGTGCAAACAACTACAGTCCTATGACAGTTGACAGACATTTTGGTTGCACGAAAACAAAACTAGTGAGTCTTTCTAATTTTTTGTGGTTGTGTAAAACATTGTTGTATAATTCATTTGATAACTAAAATTTAACAACTTTTGAAAAGACTACATGCTTATTATCCTTGGGGTGTTTTGAATGTTCAATACAAGTTTCAAATTTGTGAAGAAATAGAGAATTTGTGAGGCCATGAAAAGGACCAAACTTTAGAAAGTACTCGGAGTAGAGCCTTAGGGTTCTGCAAGGTCTCATCAATTCACTGAAATTTAGTCTAGAAAATCCATGACATAACCTGGGATGATCTTGGTCAGTTGATATGGAACAACACACTTAGAATTTTAAACACAAAAAGAGGCTGTAAAGAAACTAGTGAATTAAGGATTTACAATATGAGGGGAAGATTGTATGACGCATAACATCATAGTGTGGTGGAAAGGAGCACATTAACAACAGGAATAGGACCATAATAAGGGTGAGTCATTAGCATTCTAACCTGAATGATCAAAGCTTGTTTGTTATCAGGTAAACCTGTTAGCCTGCCAATTACAAATTGACTTGATATCCACTTTTCCACTTCAGTGCTAAAACCATTTCATTAATTTCATGTCATTTGTTTTTCCTCCCTAAGTTAACATCCTGTGACATCAGTCCCCAAGCCTTTTCCTTTGGGTTTAAGAAGAGATTGATGTTCTGTTTGTTTTCTCACACACTTAGACTGTCTCTCTGGGATCTTTGTCTATTTCTAGAAAAGGCTCTTAAACAACAGTGAAAGGGGGTCATCTGTATTTTATTGCATTATGAAAAAGACAGGAAAGCATTTAGCAGGCTCTTTCCAGGTGCTTGTATCCTACAGCTTACTTTCTGTTGTCTTACCATTGGCCAAAATCGATTGTTAAAAGAATCTGTGGATTTTATCAAACAAATGGCGGCTGCTGTAAAAATTTGGCGTTGGCTAATTTCAGAGAATTCCAAGGGGGAGGATGTGCTGAGTTGGGTAGTTTTAGGAGCCAGAACGGGAGTTTGGAGAGTACACTATCGATCCTGTTGACATGCTCCCCTTTGGGGAATGCAAATGTTTCTGTTCTTCAACACAAACATCCAAACCCTCCTGGTAGTAGAACCCTAATTAACTAGGGATTTGAATACCATGGCCTTTTCCTTTGACATTTTCATATTTCAGAAAGACAGTGTTTTACGCTTCCTCAACAAAGACAACTTTCATATTTATTAGACAGTAATAGTAAAAATGCTTGACAAAGCAGTCAACAGTTGCTTTACTTGACTCTTTTAAGAATATCACAAACAGAAAATATGACAGGTATACTACGACTGTTGATTCCTGGGTAATTTTAGCTGCAATGTCTTACAAATTCCTGCGTGTATGCTTATCTGCCTAACACTGGTGTCAGCTGAAGGTGTGACAGCTGCTGTATGTTATTGTCGCAGCTAATCTAAACCTCACAACACTAGTGTTTACCACAGCACTGGAGACCTATCCCCAGGTAACGGCTAATCACTCAGGGATTCCAGAGATCATCTGTCCCCCCACTTAACAGTCAGCGTGAGGCAGGTGAGGACTAGCAACTGCTCCTCTGCCTCACGGTTTTCAAAAACAATCATCCGTGTTGCTGTAAGGTGTGTTCAGTTAAATGTTTTGTAAGCTTTGTGACACTGGTGACATAACAATAATATGGGAAAGTGAGTATTTGTATGGTTATTGCTCTCCTTTAGACATATTAAAAAAAATCCTGCCAACAGCGAGATTAAAAGTTGGGGTTTTTTATTTGTCAGTAAGAGGATTCAGAGGGCAGCATTGGAGGACATTCAGCTTAGCAAAGACAGGACTCGCCATTCTGCTCTGACTTATTGTTCCCCTTTTATAAAGATAACAATTACTGATTTATAAATGTATGTACTCAGCAAAGTACCAGGAATCCTAAAGGGATCTGTCAAAGCCTGGATTTTAATATTAGTTTGTGTGTATTGTGAGTGGTTGCTTCCAATCGTGCACTAAAAGCAAATCAGCTGGCTGGAGAGAGGGCCATGCAAGCAGGTCAGAGAGCAGCCTGTCCTGTGGAACACAATGTTTTTACTCCTTTCTTTCATTTTGCTGTCTTGTATTTCCTTCAACCAGAATGTATAAGCCCTAATAACTGGCCTTGCACACAGGCTTTGGTGCTTCAGCTGTGGTGTTGCTGCTTGATTAGAATCATTACCTTGAGTCACAGCCAAGCACTGCTCAATTGAATGTTGTTTTTCAGTCTTTGTTTGCCTGTGCTTTTGTGTGCATTGGATCTCATGTTTATTAGCCTTGGATTTGTTTTGCTGCAGATTTGACTACATGTAGGTGAGGGAATTGGTGCCAAGGTGATGTCTCTAAGTTTGATATGGACTAGGTGTGATTGTCTGTTTCTTCACAGTGCCGCTAATTGAACAGAATAAGGTACAGTTGGATATTTGAATAAATAAAGCATCAGGATGAAATGTCTGAAATCAAGGCTTAATGGGAGTGTGGATTTGGAGAAACTGTGATCTTGACAGATGTACTCATTTGTCATGAATTATATATAATTGCCTAGTAATCACTTTGGGATAATTAGAGGCTAGTTCATGATGACATGCCAATCGATTTTTAGCAACAAATCCCCCTAAAGGTGATAAACAGTGTGTTTTTGTTCTTTTGAAGACTACTAAGTGATTTTGTGGTGTTTTTTTGTCATGAATATCTCATTCCGAGTGTTATCAGCTCACAGAGATATTAAATATTGTAAATCAAATGTGTGAAGTATAAATTTGGACATCATCTTTTAGATATAGCATGCAATATGCTACTGCAAAATTATGTCTTGAATTAATGTTTTTTTAATTGAAGTGTAAAAATGTACGTTGGTCAGCTGCAGACTATTTTTATTTTATTTTTTTACATCAGTTATTTCTTGAGAAAAAGATCATTTTTGCTTTGCGGTTGTTTTGAAAAATATATAATGAACGGTGCCCTATAAACATTACTTAGTGAGGCTACTAAAGAGCTGTTATAGCGGTATCATGTGCATTGCTCCTCATGGTTTTATTTATCGTTTCTAAATTCAGCCTTTAAGTATTGATTAGAGTCCAACATCAAAGAGCATTTAAAGAGGAAGGGAGGAGGTCGGACTGCTTGTATGGCCGCAGGCAGGTTTCAAGAGCCTGTTTGGAAATGATGCATGCAAAGTCCTAGTGCAGTGGTATTATTTATGGCTAATATCGAGTCATTTGAGGAGTGAGCTGCAGGTCTGGTATTTTTCATCATCAACAGGCAAATATTTCTACTGCCGCACATTTTTTCAGCTGTAAGATTCCATACTGTACATTTGCAGGATTATACTTGGCTTTTTTTTTTTCTTGACAAATTTGGTTCGACAAACTCTCTTTTCTAAATGACCTTTCTGGAACTATTACAATGTATGCATTCAAGCACGGGGGGGCATGGCAGCAGTCGAGTCAGTGGGTTGGAAAGACCGGTATCACGTCATATACCTGTGGAGTTCACACAGTAGCTACTACATGCATTACCAGTAATCAGCAGTCACATTCGCGAATGTCAGTAATGTGTGAGGAGTGTAACGTATCCACCAGAGGCAGCAGAATTTATTTGTGAATCAATAACTAGACAATTCATGCACGGCTGTACACCATGTCCAGAGGAATGACCTCACAAGCTCTTAGCACTTTAGCAATCCAGTTGCCACATATTGAAATTTGAAAACCTGACTTTCCACAGTAAATTTTCCCTGGCAGTCAGCGCTGTTATATACAGCACATCACTGACACGTTGTCTGGAGACATGTGCATCAGCTCCACAAAAGATGTAATGTCTTACCTCACATTGTGTGTCTGTCCATCTGTCTGCCTGCCTGTCTTGTCAGTAAGATTACCCAAAAATACTGCACTAATTTTCATGAAGCGTGGTGAGGTGATGGGCTATAAATGTTACCTCAAATTTTGGAGTTGGTGCTTGATAGGGATTGATAAGTGAGACACTTGGATTGTTTTACATCTTCTTTAAGCATCAATAAAAGCTCCAGTCTGATGTAGGTTAAATTAGAAAACAAGACCTTAAGTTCAATAATACGTTCACGTTCCATTTGACATAACTTACATTACCTTCATTAAATTTTCATGGGAATTGCATTAGCACTAAAAACTACTTGCTACCGAGTTCCAGTACAGCCAAGGAATTGATTCTGAGTGGAATCCAGATGGGCAGACAAGTTACATACCAACAGACGTACCTTCTTGTAGGTATGGGTGGACACATCTAAAAATAAACTCTCTATTGGCACCAACTGAGCTTTGTTATCATGGGAAGAGTTGGTTACACCCAACCAGTAACACCAATTGATAAACAATAAAGTTATGAAGTCAGAAGTTTGTATGTTTTGAGATTTAATAATCCAGTGAATGAAAATACTTGAATTTGGGCTTTCATAGAGGTCTGTGGCCTCTCCCTGCTGCATTCTGAAAGGACTAACATACATGATAACTAGTTTTGTATAGAGGTCTTGAGCCTTGAATTTATTTAATCCTGTTAATGGTTTTCATCAAAGCTTCTGATGCACTCAATCAGTGAGGGCTCAGGCTATTTAATGCACTTAATTCACTGTACTACCAGTGGCCTAGAAGCATATTTGACAATTTACAATTTAGATTTATAGTATAATTTTCCAATATTCAAAGGGAGCATGTCTATTCTAGCTTCAGCCTTTATATCAGTGATAAATTATGTTGTGTTTATGTTATTATTATGTTATTATGTTATTATTATTATGTTATGATTATGTTGAATGTTGAGTTTACAAGTAGGAAGTCAAGGAGTTTTAATTCATAAGAGTCGATTTGCTGAAACAATAGAACAATACTTCTTTACGGGCTTTTTATGAATAGGGAATAAATGTCAGGATGTGTGAATTTTTCTATTCAAGGAAGAGTAAATAAATTGGAGACTTGCTTCTAAATCTTTTTGTCCACATACTCAAAGTGTCAAAGTGTGATGTTTCATGTGCGGTTTACCTTTATATCCAGTAAAAAGTTGAGATAGGTGTGTAAGACGTAACATGTTGCACTACTCGGCTCCCGTCGCCTCTGACTCTCATGGTATTGCAGCATAAGTAACATGAATCCATACAATATACCTTTTTAAGACGAGAAATACTGCAGGCGGAGTGCAGGAATCTGAACTTTGAATGGATTGAAAGTTGGTGACACATTTGGTTTTGATTATAATGAGATGGCCCTTTCCACATTTCTCCACATAACTTTGGAGAATAGACTGCAGAGCAAGTGCGGCATAATGAGAAAGTCAAGTACGCCTTCTTTGCCCTTCCTCCTATTCTATTCGTTTTGTTGTTCAAGTTCCCTAATGAAACACAAACAAAAGTGTTTCTGCTTGGGAGGAGGTCCAAGGCCATAATGCTCACAATGCCAGTGAATATGTATACGTGTGTGTATACGTGTGTGTGTGTGTTTTAGGCACAGTTTTTTTCTGGATTTGTTTAAAAGTTAGTTTTGAGTTTGTGTCACTTCACTATCTCTTCCTGTCTCTGTGTCTCACTACGAAGTTGTATTTTAGGCTTTCAGCCCCCTGCATGCCATTGACAAAACCATCTCGGCTCTGTTGAATGTGCAGTCGCATTTCCTGTCAATTAACATGATGAACAAAGACCCAGACAGGGCTTGACATGCACACAGACATGTTCATACACGCACAAAAATAACATTATATAGACGAGCTGCCATGCTGTATTTTCAAATTAGTTATTGTAATTTTTTTGTCCACTTTTATTCTTACATAGCTTGCTCAAGGAACAACTTATTTGTAGAATAATTTTAATGTAACATGGCTACATTTCTTTGACCCAAGGGTGCTGATATCTTCTTTGCTGAAACCGCTTATTTGCTTTCAGCTGTGTAGGCCTAAATATCTGCATTGGGATTTGACTGTTTTTATTATTTCTAAGCCTGATCTTTTCGCCCTAAGGTTTGGCTCCCTGTGTGCCATAGCTTTGGCTGATCTTGGCACTTTTCCTGTTCCCAAGGTCTGTCGTGTGACTTGAACACTTCCGGGGGTATCTAGCCACATCACCCACTTCCAGACAGGATGAGAAACGCATGCATGCATACTCCAAATCAGGCAACACTCAGTCCATTTTCTTTGCACTTCTGCTTCACAGAGGAACCCAGACCTTATTTTTACCACTGTGACCTGAAATAAAGTAAATGTTAACCAAGAATATTGGTTGATATTTGTATGTGGATTGGAACGCATATTTATGAGTACACAAAATTACTCAGAAAGCTGTCTAGATATTTATTCTCATTTTTAATAAATCTAATGCCATTTTTGCACTATATGTGAACTCTGGAATGACTGCACATTGGGAATTTTGGTGTGTTTGACATAAAGGTAGGAGTTCTCAACGACTAACATGAAGAGCTACACAGATGTCCTTACATTTGACAGTTGACTATATTCATCACACATGAATTTCTATGGACAGCAGCTGTCTGCTCATGTACATTTGCTCCACATATATACCATACATAGCAATTCAGTACTAACAGACTGTCCTTCATACACTCATGTTAAAAACAGTATAAATTCAGACAGAATAATATAAGTTGCTTAGACTGTAGTTTTCCTAATTAGTACATTTAATTATGCTTTCTGTTTCCCTCTAATTAAAGCCTAGCAGGGGAAAAATGGGGATGGGTAAAGTGAGTGTGCTGTTCTCTTCACTGACGTGCCACTGTATATATAATCCTGAATGCAAAGCAGGTTGATACTGAGGCAGCAAGATGGCACTGACTTGCTGAAAATAATCCACTTTATAGTCATGCATTTTGGCATATTGCCTTTATTAGGTTTAGCGAGGTCAAGTGGTAAGAGAAAGTGCTTGTGACTTATTTTGCAAACTGCTAGTGAAATGAAAGTGTTAATGGAACCTTTTTCTTTATTAATAGATTAAAATAACACAACCACTTCTTTTTCTGAGCAGTTTGATGTCTTTGTTTGAGCCCGTATCCGATGGTCCAGAGTTAGAGATCAGACAGGAAACAAGGGCAGAGACAAAGAATGCCATTCAGCAAAGGTCATTTTGGTTTCGGCTGCTTTGAGGATTTTGTGTCGTTTCCAATTGTTTTTTTGAGTCCATTGTATTGAGTTTTATGCTAAGCTAACTGCTGATGGTAGATATGACTCTAACAGCCACCTTGTTTAACTCTCTGCAACAAAGCAAGTTTCCATGAATGCTAAATTCTTTCTCTTTAAACTTTAAAGAATGACCAAAAAAAAAAACAGACTTGCACCTACTTTTGTCTCTTCATTTTTCTGTTCAAATATGTTCAAATATGTTGGGGCTTGTTCATCTGAAATTAGAAACCAGTGGGGAGTCTGAAGATGCAAAAATTTGTACATCCAATTGTCACTATAACATGTTATTTGAAACAATGATAGCAAAATGGATGAAATGGAAGAAAATTAATCTATTGAAGTCTTAATGTTTTCCTTGTGATGCCATTTTCCTCAATATCTCAGAAATCTGTGTTGAGTCCATATTTCCTGGTTTATTTTTCCATACATGATAAAATCAGTTTAGAATTAACTACAGTAATTGATCACTTGATTTGTAAGAAGAAACAAAAGGGGAAAAAAAACTACAATTTATTGCTCAGAATAATACACTTATGCCTATACATCATTTCCAGCCGCATCTTAATTATTTCTTTTTTTTTTGTAGTGTTGCTACCTTTAAATATATTGACACCCTGCCATTACTACTTGTACCCCCAAATTATTACTGTACATTAGGAGGCATGTTATAGGCTAGTTTATTCAGTTTTATGCATTCCACATTCTGGGTGTCACTTTTCTGATGCCAACACAGGTGATGAGATTGATAGTTTAACTCCAGCCCCCAATGACTAATGCAAGTTAAATGCTCCTGTGGTTGTTGTTAGGCTGGTGTTTTTCAAGGACTCTCAGGGGTTCCTGCCTTGTTGTTGAGTGCAATATTATGGAACAAATAGCAGGGCTTAATGGAGGAGTAGATGATTTAACTGCCCTTAGGGCAAGGAAAAAGGGGAACTTATTTTGTATTCTTCAACATTACACAAGGTGCTATTCTGTAGCTTTTTGATGCATGCTATTTTTTCTCAGTTTCTCAAAAACATTGAAATGTAAGGCAAGGTTTCACAGTTTCTAAATGTATGAAATACCTTTTAGCCAAAGCTGCCTGTATGTATCGTCACATTTAAACTGGTGATTAACCTACAAAATTGTAATTCACTGTCTTTCCTATTTACAATTTGTGAATGTTTGAGTGCAGTCCTCAGTCTCCTTCAGGCCCAGCTCTGACTGCGTTGTCTGCTTTGCTCTATCAGAGATGCTGTGGCTTTAATCCCGTGCCCACAGGGGACGGCTGACATGGATGAGTGTAAACTGTTGACATGGTGCTGTCTCCTATGCTCCCTGATCAAAGACAGTGCAGCCCTCCTGTTTCACAACCTGCCTTCAAATATGCTCCAAGTCTCAGCCACAGTGACTCCCTCCCTCTCTATTTCACACTTTTTTAAACCCATTTCTCTATAGTGAGTTGATACGTCTGATAATAACAAAGCAACCAATTATGACTTTACCCACGTAGCCTCTGTGACCTCCCTGCAAGCAGCGAATTTGATTTGGAAAACACTATGTATGTGGCTCATACCATAATTGAGACAATTTTTAGAAAAAAAGTAACGTGCAAAGGAAGGCTTGGTTTGATGTAATGCTTAGTTTAATTAATCCTTGGTAATGATGCAACTATTTGTAAGAGCTGAGCTTGTCTTGAGTAGTTAAATACGTGTGTGTGTGTGTGTGTGTGTGTGTGTGTGTGTGTGTGTGTGTGTGTGTGTGTGTGTGTGTGTGTGTGTGTGTGCACGCGCTATACATGTTGAGACACTGATCAAGCAACCTACCACTCCAGGACTCAAAGGAGTTTAACGCTTAACTTAACCCTTTCATAGCTTGTTATGCTCATTAGTACCTCATGACAACTCTTAACAGTTGTCAGTAGTTATCATAATACAGAGACATATTAGAATGGAAAGAGAGAACTGGTTTTAAGTTGCTGAAACATTACCAATAAAGGAATTGATACATTTTCAAACAGATAAGGCTAATTGTGGCATAAATAAAGTCTGCAGCTCCCATCTCTCCATCCTGAGACTCATGTGCCTCTTGTCACATTGTGCATGTACTTTTTAATGTGAGTATTAAAAAAAAATAGCCCTGAGGCAAATCCACAAAAAAACACAGCTTGTATCTGTTTTAGGGCTGCAGAACTTAGGAATAATCAATAAAGGCTTTGTCTGCTCTTGTGTTTTCGCTTTGTAAGAATGTGTATAATTAAAGACAGAAGATGTAGCCTGTGCTCTAAAACACTGAGCCCTTGTCCAGTTTCACAGTGTTGATCAAATGCAATAATAGTTTCCAAACTCCTGATCGACCAGATGCAATAGTCTCGTGTCATCTTTATTTAAAACAAACTGAAACAGCTCAGTTTTGATTTAAAAAAAAAAATTACAGATTGCAAATTACAGATTCTAGAATAAAAAAATATTCTGTAATTTTCTAGTGTTGAACCTACAGTGTGTTTGAGTTTGGATGTTAATGTGAGTAGGTGAAAGGGATTTTCTGTCCCCCCCCCACTTTTTTTGAGGGGGGGGGGTGATTTAGTCAGTAGTACAAATTTGTGGTATTGTATTTGCTTGCAAAATATCGTAGGCGTCTTTGAATCCTTTGAATGCTGTTCCTCACAGCAGACTGCACAACAGAATACCTCTTTTTCATTTTACTGCCTTTTGCTCCCATCTCTCACAGATGTTACATTTTTGACATCCAGTGTAATACATAAATATTAATGTATTATTTTTTACCACAGTGCTGAAATAGTGGTTTAGATATTGCAACCTTAGTGTTGAAGTGTTCTTACTAGTAGAGGTGCTTACAAGACAAGAAGAATTAATTGATTTTGAAGTGCTTTTGTTAGTTTTACTTTGGGTGCAAAATTACATTCTGTGCCAAGCTGCACTGGTTTTTGAGAGATCCGTGGAGTGTCAGTACATCAACAATCGTATTGAGTGTTGTTTCAGTGAAGAGTGGATCTAAATAGAATCAGAAATCAGAAGCACTATTGCAGCAGGTGCAAGGGATTTCTGTTTTTATTTCAGGTTTGGCAGTTGTTCCTCTGGTTACTGGTTTATTTTACTTTTTCCTGCAATTGGACAGGCACAGAAACAATCTGCCTGTCCAATTGTTTGCATCCGTCTAGCAACAGGAAACCAATATTAGCTGATACTGCTTAAAGCAACAGAGGAGCACTCTTGTCTTACTCGTGCAGCCAATTGAAGATGGTTTCAGCAAGACATGTTTTTTCCTCCTCTGGCACAACCTGCATATGATGGAGAGCTTATTTTTACCAATACACTGAATTATGAGTATGGGAGTACATATGCTCATGGGAATTTGCATTCTCGAGGAAATTAGTGCCTCCAGCATTTTTTTTTTTACTGATATTCTGCTGCAGTTTTTTAGGCAATTTAGCTTTTAGAAGAGACATTGTCGATCTATTGTAGATCTCCGCATTTTTTTTTTTTTTTTTTTGTCACATGCAAGCTTAGCAGGTGAGCTGCTGAAACATGTTTACATTTGTACATGTACTACCAACACACTGACCAGCTAGTCCATTTAGGCGTTTTTTTTCTCCCCCCAGACCAGATGCTGCTGTAAAGGACTTGACTGATGGTAACTTTAGAGCACAGCAGAATGAATCATAGGGTCTGTAGGGGAGGGTTCTTCTTGTTCTCTACAGATCTCTGATAGTGATGATTATTACCACCCATTACGGCGATGTGTCAAATGATGGCACCTGGGCTGAAAGCACGGGATTGTGTTAGGTACAAATAGTTACAACAGCTGCCGATGCCTCTTTTTTCACTGGCTCAGTGTGAAGGGATAGGAAGTTCAGCAAACTGTCCCTTTTTATCCACATACATATTTGTCAAATAACAAAATTAATCTTGTTCAATTTTAGTTTGGTCTCCATCATCTTCTGAAAGGTCCACCTGAAAGAAAGTGCTGGAAGTGCAATTTCAGAGATGATTTGAGTGTCTGTCTGGATGTTTTTTTTATTAAATCTAAGTGTACAAAGTGTAGCGTTAGCTGTAATTTCTGTAATCTGTAATTCCAGGTGTTTATCTTGCTTTTTATTTGTGAAAACATTATTCATACCACCCTGACAGGACACTGATATTGGACAATTCTGCAAAGCTTGCTGTTTGAATATTCAGTTTCTTTCCAACATGTTCTTTAACTCCCCCCACGCAGTAGAGTTTCTGACCTATATCTCTGCTTCTACAGTTGCTTTGGATGGCCAGCCTCAACACGCCAGAGACGGACATCATGAAAGCAGAGGCGTAATGAGGGAGAGGAGGGCAGCCGGTGACCCATACTGGTCCTATTCAGGTGAGCTGTGTGTGTGTGTATACACTGGAGTGTTTTTTTTTTTTTTTAAACATCTTCAGTTTTGCTTATTATTTTAAATCTGTAGTTGAAATCCTGCACTGTGTAAAGTGATTTTCATTTTCAGATTGTTTTGCAGCCAATTGTGATTAACCACAAATAACTATCTGGCTCCATCAGAAATATATTTAACCAAATAAGGATCAGACAAGAATGTCAACACATGGCACAAGGATGATGAAACATGTTGTTGTTTGTTTGTTTTTCAGCACACTTACACAGATTTGTATTAATAATTGGCATCAGGAGTACAGCAGGCCTTTCTGTGAAAATGCTCAATTTGTTGTTTAAATTCCTTCCTCCATTATTGATAATATACATGCTTTTAATGCCGAATAAGTGCTTTGGGCTTGCCTCTTCGTCTAATTTCTCTCAGCCATCTACCTCAACAAATTGGACAGATGGATGGATCTGGCAGACCAAAGTTAACATGCAGATGCAAGCTCTAATGGATGATTCATTATGTGCACTTTTATGCTTGTAAATATTCAGAGTACTATTAGTTTGCCTATATGTAATTGAGCTGCAAACTTGGAGTGTATTTTTCCAGTGAATGAGGCAAGTTGATGTTGAAATACTTTTATTTATTTATTCATTTTTACACCATTGAGGGGTATAGCTAACTTGTAAGAACTTGAAAGTTGTTTATTTCAAGTTCCTAAAGGAGCCCACTCAGCAAAACATACATATTTTTTATTATGATATGTCAAAGTAAGTTTAGTTAAAAATGCCGTTAACATTTTAATTAGCTTCTATATCGAGACGACACCATCAACATGATAATATTTTCAAAATATGGCTGGGATAATCTTGATATTTCAGATATTATGTATCTTATGTATATGCACCCACATATTTTCTTTCTTATAGCTAAGAGTTCTGATAAGAATAAATGTTATGTTAGAGAGCTGCTTCATATTCAGCCATACACATTCGCAGTGGTGGAGACGCTAGTGTAAACACACTCCACTCCTGGCCATTGAGCAGCTCCAGTGGGAAATGGGGGTTATGTGCTTTGATCGAGGGCACCTTACTGGAAGAGCTCAGGAAGGGAGGAGCACTGAGTAAAATTATATTTACAGGTTCCAAGGTCCAGAAACACCACCTACAAAATAACTAACTTGCTTCTCCTGGAGTGTGTTGCAGCTCTGAAAATTATTATACTGATGGAATATTTTATGTTCAGTATGGCTGTAATTACCCCTTTTTAGTGTTTAAAAAAATCAAATCATTGTAAAAATGATTGAGCTGTACTTACTATGACTGAAGTTTGTTTGATATTCATGTCACTCCTGATCGTGGTCTTCATCTCTCACAGTTGTTCAGCAGAGCCACTGAAAGTGTTTGCTTTGACTATTCCAGCATGATTGCTTTTTTCACTATCTACAAGGTGTGTGAAGCCCATTATGGGATTTGTAATGGCCTCAAATGCGGCCTTGTTTTCTGAACAATTAAATATACTCATGAGTGATTTCTACTGAGATTGTAACCTTCTCTCAATCAATTGGATAATATATGAGTGGAGTGGCACTCAGTTTAATGTATGTTAAGGTACTCTTCCTTTACTATGAACCATATATTGCTGTAGCAACATAATATTTCTGTTTCATATTTCATCTTTATTGAGCACAGTATTGAAGTCAGAATTCAGCTCTTTAACCTGTTTTTGGTGAGTTTTTTTTTTTTTAAATTCCTGCTGTATATGCCAAGAACAAACTAGGATTTGACCTTTAAATATAAAAAAAACTATTGGCTTTTAAAAATGTAGTTTCACAGTTAAGATATTAAGCTTAGCACATTTTTGCTCACATAAGTTACATAAGAGCTGCAGGCTGTTAAAACACATTTGTGTAACCATTCTGGCATTCATGTAATGTAATGTGCATTGCCACATCCATACAAATGTAAGAGGTATACTAGTAAATTTAAGAAGATAAGATCTGTAGTGTTTAAAAAAACAAACAAACTTTGATGTGGGAAGGGCAAGCAGAAAATGAAGGGTGTATTAAGTTGAGGTTTGTGTAAGGGTTGGTACTAGACATCATTTAAGGTCTGTGCAGAGCACACATTCCTACCAGTCAAGGCAGCTGGCTGATTGTACTGAGAAAAAGAGAAGCATTGAGGGAACACAGAAATGTCTATTGCTTTGGAAAGGTAATTAGTGGCCAAGGCTGTGAATGGGGGACAGACAAGCGTGCCTTAGCAGCTAAATGGTTATTAAGGGCATTTGCTCTGTGCAAGTGAGTGTAAAAGAAATGCAATGCACACATTTGTGGCCTGAAGCTGGAAGGTGCTAGTGCAAGACGGGCTTAAACTCTATGAGCAACATACAGATGTTAGAGAAGAAAATCCCACCCATTATTTGATGCAGACTTTTTATGCATTGGGCAGTAGAAGGAGCTGTTGGCATAATGGGAAAAATTATCAGTTGCAGAAACTGGAACAATAGCAAATGAAACAGTGTCACAGTGTAAATCTTTTATTTAGGCCTAATTCTCAAGTAATTTCTTTCGGCGAAAGTTTTAATCTTCACAGTTTATTATATTTATATGTAATTGGTTTAGTCTTTGCATTATGCAGTGATATTTTTCTCTTTTTATTGTAGTGATATTAATATTGTTGGTATCAAAATAGGTGCAGTGCTTCTAATCATGCACCATTGTATTTTAAACAGTAGTCTAGTCCAGTGTGGAATATGGCACTCGTTTCAGTGAGGGCTCTTATCAGTCCATGACATGACACTTTCATGTGTGCTTTGGTTATGAACCTCAATGTAAGAGGCTTTGAAACCCACACCCTGAAATTTGATTAAAAGTTATTTAAGGCATACCGTGCATGTGTGTGTGGAGACATTCTTCATAAGAGGGATGATATCATACTCACCATAAGACTCCCACAGGAACAGGGCTATGCATCATTTTTCCCCTTTTTATATCTCTGCAGGTTTTCACGTCCTCTCTGTTAGTTCCTCTGGCTTCCTATATCAGTAGTTTTATGTTTTAGCTAATATAGGCAGTAGTTTACTTTTGATTGCACTCTGTTGATTTATTGTTCTAGTTTAATTACAGCACAACAGTTGGACTATCTTAATGTGCATTTGCAAAGGCATTATGCCTGATCCCCTCTAACACTTGTGTAGAATGAATGAGAAAAAGGCAAAGAAACCAAGGCTAGACTTATAAAACTATATGTAGATCTAAACCCAAAGCTTACCAGCTAATGTTGTCACTTCTCTAATTCAGCTCTGCTTAATGAAAATAATGCTCTTACTGTCCATAGTGTGAGAATTTTGCTTTTTGGGTAAAGATCAAATAAATGAGTGCACGCTGGAAGAAAATAAAACTGCTTATATCCATATCCTATTTATCCATTTGATGCACTGAACGTCGAATGGATGCACATTGCTTCCTTTCTGTTTTACCAGTAGTCATATATGTTTTGCTGGAGCCCAGTGTGTCAAGCTGTAGCAGCCACAGAAAAATCCTATGATTGTCTGATTCATGTGGATTGTATATTTTCCTCTTAGCCTGGTTTATTCCACTTCACTGAGGTTGCTGTGATCATTAGCAATCTTTCCACTCATGTCTCACATAATGAAGTGAATGAAGTGTCATTTTCAATCAATTGCTGTGTTGATCCAACTTAATTAGTACTTTAGAGGATACAAAGCAGGACTGGGTATCTCACTGTTGTTGATTGATAGGGTTGTTTGCTTTAGCTTTGAATTACACCTTGATCCTATACCCTGTGCAGCTATTACACATGTGTATTCAGAATTATGTTATTATTCACTTAATTTTCTGACTACATTTGTAATTTTCTTATTACATTTGTAATTGGATACAGCTTTTTCCAATCGAATTTATCAGCTATGAGAAATTCTGCTCAATCACAAATGATGTTGCTTATTATAAAAAAAAAAAATGTACAGACCTACAGTTATTTAAATATGTGGACTGTAACATTTGAGAGTTTTTGGGCTGATTTCCAATGTGACTGTGCTTCTTAGAAGAGTTAGTTGGGTTTGACATGTTAAACCCTATGATTCATATAACCTTAAATTGGCTAGGTGCTTGTGAAGGCAGTGCACTTTGTCTCCTGTGACTTGACACCCCCCCTGAAAAGGCTGGAGGGAAAAGAGCAATGCCATGTTGTCATGGTGCCCGACAGAAGGAGCTCTGCCTCCTGAAGGTAATGAATCGAGAGGAGGATTGGTCCCGGTAGACCTTCGCGTACGAGAAGCACTTGACTTTAAAGCAGAGCTCCCTGACTGTACGGCCTTACTGTAGGGAATGCAAGGAGGGTAAAGGATGGAGCACTCTGTACAAAGATCCAGGGACAAGCTCCTTTGGGAAAAGGCTGAAACGTCAGTCTGAGCCATTATTTCCTACAAGGATTATAGGGGCGAGTTTTACAAGAGCGCTACAGATGTTGCCTTGCTTTCATTAATGAAATCCAATTTATTGTAAATTATGTTTTGCTGTTGTTTGTTTCAGACAATCAAATCACAGATATTAAAGCGATTATATGTGTCTTTGTGCTATTACCCAATTACTAAATCAGGTTTCTGCCCAAATGACACACTTAGAAAGGCAACTTACGTTAATGCTTCAGTGGCATTAATGTGGTTGACTAGACTTAAGAAGAAGCTTTCCAGTTATTGTGGCATTTTGCTACAGGACCATTAAAACCCCCCTTTGTCATTTCAAGATAATAAATCAGTGAAATTCATTCAGCGAAGACTCATATCTACAACAAACACAATCCCCTCTCATACAAATGCAACTCTCCAGTATTTAAATGACCACACCTTGCATTGATTCTTCTGACATTCATTTGGTCTCCCAGTTTGCTGATTAGTGAAGCCATGCCTCTACCTTCAGGCCTCCACCTGCAAAGGTGTCTCTACTTAAGTCTCATAGTAATAAGTGTGCTCTTGCTGTGGTCTGTACCTGCCCATGAGGGGATTATTTTGATTCCTTTTTATTTTTCAGATAGCACTTATTACCAGGACAGCTCTAGGTGCTCCTGTTTCTGACGCGTCATCCACATCTATAGTTAGTTCCAATCAAGGCAAGTTATTTTTTATTTCGCTACTTGAAGACTGTAACTGCTGTGTTGCCAAAATTATAATTCGGAAGGTCATTGTCTCAGCTGCCACAGTCCTTTTTCCTTCTTTATATATTTAGAACCTCATCTAAAAATGCTTTGTAAATTACTTTGGCTCCATTACTTCAACTAGATGTTAAAGTGCATTAACAACATTGGAAGTCACTACAGCCTGGCTTTTTCATTTGGATGTATATCAGTCTGCTAATATGACTCCCCTTTTTGATATGTATGGTGTCTCTTTAAGTTCTGGCTCCTGCTATGTTTGTGTTTTGTTGGCTCCTATGGGTATTTGTTCTGCAAATATTCCTTAGGGTGGGTTAAAATTAGGGATAGTTTAGTACTTCATCTGTTCTAGTACTGGCCACCACTCAAGGTTTTGTGTTCTCTAAACATAATGCTACACGTATGGTTAGTCCAGCTTCCATTCCAGGGCTTAAGGATGATACACTCGACCAGGCTATTAAAAGCATCATCCAAACACTTGTATACAAAAGCTTCTTGATCTCTATAACAAACAGCTGTCTTATTGTCTACCGGCAATCCAATTCACCTCTTTGCAAAAGCAACTTAATCACATTCTGCACCTTGACTACCTCTTATACATGATAGGAGTGCATCGCGTCCATATGTGTGGGAGAGATACAGTATTTGTGTCTCAAATGTTGTTTTCGTTCTTGCATAGATTGTCAGACCTGTTGTGTTTGTGCAATTGTGTTAAAACCTCAGGAGGACCTTTTGAACTTCTTCTGCATTCCCCGCTGTCTTCTATAGTGGTTCTTTCTGGACTTGATTAATTCGGTCCTCCTGGGAGAATGGAGAGCAATTCATCTATCTTACACCTGCATTTACAGTCTCACCCATTCTCTGTGATGATGGAAACTTAACACAACATCATCTATATTGCTTCAGTCTTGCTGATGTGTTGTATCAACCTGTAGTTGTACCTGCACTCATTTTGTGAGAAAATGAGAGGTGCAAGAACACTAATTATTAAAAATGAATTTTGCTGGAGCCCAAGCTGACTCATTATTCATCTTGGTTATTGCTAGCAGTTTGGATCAGCTTCTCGTGTGCCAGAATTGGTCCATTTGTCTCTGTCAGGGGCGGGCCCTTGACAGATGTGCCAATATGGCAGCTGAAGTTCTGTGCTAGGGGAGAGGCATCTTAATTCTCCATGATGTATCACGCTGGCAGCAACCAATTTAGCAAAATTGAGCTCCAAATCATCTTACTTCCCACTGCCTCTGACAATCTGTTTCCTTTCTCTAAACGAGGTAAATATATTAAGGACGAAAATAAATTAGGGATTCCGGCGCCCTGAGCTAATACTGTATCAGTGAGTTTTTGTTGGAGTTGATTGTTTGCATTGTCACACTGGAATGTCCAGAGAATATTATTGTGGGCCTCTGCCACCAGGATGTGTGAACGCCTGGCCCGGGCATGCATTAACTATGATAAATAAAATCTGAATGTTTTTACTTTCCCTCTTTATGGCAGATATATTTGTTAGATGGACAGGTTCGTTGTGGGAACCTAATTAATTTTATTTCAGGTGTCGCGTGGTGCTGATGTGCCTCATGGCAGGGTATTAGGCCTTGTTGGTGGCTCGGGTCCAACTTAATGGATGTGGACATGCTTGGCCTGCTGGGATTGCAATATTGAGGAAGTGTGAGATTGCCAGCCCACAGGTTTCCTCTCTAATGCGGTTATGCTGATGAGCTGGAATGAGCAAGCTAGCAGCTCAGCAAATTTTTAAATTCATAATCATGATGACTTACTTTGTAATGAGTACATATCCCGCCAGAGGTGAGGAGTTAACTGTAGGGGGCAAGGCCTTAATAGGGCTGTAATGGCCCAATGTTGAGGAAATGGAATACTTTGCTTGGATTATAAAACAATGTTTGACTGATTATTAAATGTAGAGGTGCTGTGAGGTATGTTGATCAAAAATAGTACGCGGAAGTGCAAACCACTAAGTAGCAACTATATAGAAGCAATAGATGGCCTTTAGAACAGCATCACTTGATCACTGACATTTCCAGGCTTGTTAGATCGTTTTTCCTGTGCTACTATCTCTATTTTACTGAATTACACCGCTAACTATTGATTTCTGTCTGGATTCTAAATTATAAGGACACTTGCTGTGTAAACATGTGGCCATTGTTGTCCCTGCTTAGCTTGCAGAACAGCAACAACATGGAAGAGTAATGGCTGTGAACGGGGGTGTGCCGAGCTTAGAGAGCGCGGCTGCTCAGAGGGGTTCAGACCTTTTCTTTTGCACTGTGTGAATTTTTAGTTGATATGGTTTGATTTAAAAGTCAAAACAAATGCTCTAGTGCATAAAGTCATTTGATATGGAATTTGATCACTCAATCATTTTCTTATTTAATAGTTGCATTGTAAAGCTAGTTAAACTCAGGTAGTAGATATAATTAGGAATGACCTGGACCATAATCTCTCTGTAAGCTTAAAGAGTAAAATATTGATTTATAGTGATGTAGCTTCATCCACTCACAGTAAGTAGGCGAAAGATCACTCAGGCCTGTCATCTTTTGTCTTGTAGACTCTCATGACTCATTTAAGGGGGAGCTCATATACCTGCGAGGGGTAATAAATAATGTACATGTATCATGAAAGTATTGGGGTAGAAGCTGTTCTGTGTGCTCTACGATGTGTGATAGTCTAAAGCTTTTGTATAATGCGTGAACATTCACACAGATTTTCACTTACTATCTTTCATTTTCAAAGCACAAAATAATAATAATCCTCAGGTTGTAGTCCAGTGTTTCTCTGAAGTATAAATGGATTCCTCTCTTTTTTTCCACCTCACTTTCTCTTTTAATAAATTTTTAGCCTCAATCTGCATGGACAAACTTTGAATCCAGAGGACTAAGGACCACTTTGTTAATTATCCTCAAGCACACCACTGCCAGTGCTATTTTAAACATAAGCTCCTTTTGTAACATCACCAAGCACTTATTTTCATTTGATAAGGGTTGTCACATAAGCTGCACTTTTTTACGCACTGTAAGAGGAAGTGCAACTGGAGTGCAACTAGACATGCAGCTGAGCCAAACCAGACATGTGGAAAACTGTTTGTGCTTGTTTTCATTTTTAATTTGGAGATTTTTTTTTTCTGTTGTCCATACTTAGTGGAGACCTGCGTACAGCCACATTAATAGTGAAATGAATTTCACTAATCTTGTCCAGCATCCACCTCTCCCCTGGAATCAATTTTCTCTTCCTCTATGTGAAGCCCCCACCTTCCCACCATTCTTTAATTTCCCTCCTCGTCTATCTTTCCTAATGCTGGCCACATCTCACTTCTGAGCAGAGGTTTGCATGGTGATGCTTTGGGGGCAGTGAGGAGGGTGAGACACAGACTGGATTAAGGCTGGATTTAAAATGGCTGCTCGCTGTGCTTAGCCCAACACTCATCTGGGGATGTGGTCATGTGCTATCCTGTGATTTGTGGCCTAATTAGCGGTTTTGGGGTACCCAAGGCTAAAAAACCTCCACTGCTTCTCGCTCAGCAGCCTTCACTTTTCATTTCTTCCACTCTGCCTCCTCTTTTTATCTACTGACTGTGTGCATATGTACATGACCAATCTCCTACTCTCAAGCTATAAAAATACAGGCAAAGTAAACAAGCAATAGACACGAGGGTTTAGCTGTGCTGATGGATGAAGACTTCTCTCTTTTCTGTGCACCACTTTATTACTGCTGGCAAAACTAAATACATGCCTTTTGAGTTCAGGTCAACATGCACAGGTGCAAATCGGAATCGTAATGTAGCTGAAGGTGATGTTTACTAAGCACAGGTCATGCTTAAATTCAACATGTCCTCAGCTAATGACTGCTTTGCATTAAGTTTTCTTTTTACGGTCATGAACTTTTCAGAGTGTTGATTCACCAAAGGCGGATGCAGCCATTAAAATATGTGGACCCCATGACCTGTCCTTACCATTAGACCCCAGGTATGCAGCAGTTCCACTTTCTACCCTGTGAAACGGTTTTATTACACCTTTGTTTATTCAATAGGGTTATTAGGACTGTGTGGAGATTTTACACCATTAATGGTGCTGCACTGTTCCCTCTCCTATCCCTTCATATATGATTGCATTTTGATAACTCTCTCACCACACACTAGAACTAGGAATGGTAAAGCTAATGGCTAGAATTTTGCCATTGGCATATTGCAATTAATTGTTCTTTCTCTCCTGGTCTTATTGAATTTCTGTCCTAGTGTGCGAGTGGATGTGTGAACATCTATATTTCTCTTTTGAGTAGTAGGTTAATACAAATACTCATTATTCTTCACAAGTATTGCAATGCCAGGACATCTCAACATCAGCCCAAGTACTAATATCTGCTTGGTGTGAAAGATTGAAATAATTTCATTCACAGCTCACATCTGACATTTCATACATGCCCAAAGTGCCAGGCGCTTTTGGCAGGAAATGAGTCTCAGTATTATAGTTTTTTAAATTTATTTTTTTTAATCACTGGAACATTTTCCAGTTCCCACAATATAAATTTGGCACTTAATAAATAACCTTACTGCAAAGCTGTAAATAAAAGCTCTGAACTATAAATACATTTGGAGATAACATGTCACCTCAGTTTCCAGTGTGTAGGATGAGCTCTCCCACCTCCATCTGCTGACTGAGGCTAATAGTCTTCTTAGTGGGGACCTCATGCTGTGGGGTCATCCCGACAGGCAGGTAAGTGTGAAGCGCCTCGGTGTCTCACAACCTTTGTCCCTTAGGGGGCCGTAACCTGTCTGTCTCCTTATGCTGTCCTGGTTTACGACTCCACAGTGACCTACAGTCCATTCATCCGTTTTGTCCCTCCTCAGGTCCAGGTACGAGTGCCTGCTGACAGGTGTATGTACTGTTGTGTTATAGCAGTATTCTTATTGGATATGTGTTCTTATGACATCCTAATAACATGAGCACAATTTGTTTGTTTTGCTTCAAGACAAAGAGAAAATTCCCCAGAGACCCTGCTCTGACCTCTATCCTACTGAACCAAAATGGGTTGGACTTCCCCTCCAGCATTATCATCATTTAAACTCTGCACTTTCAGTAATGGATTTAAAAAGGACTTTTTCTTTTGTCATAGTTAAGTATTTAAGTCATAGCTCAGTGGAAGTTTCCAGAGCCAAAGAAGAGATAATTAAACTAATGGACAGAGCTTCATAGATGGAATATGAGTGTATGTCCATTCAGAAAGTAGTGAGGGCTCAGGAGAGATATGGTGTTCTCTGAAAAGAACTGTCACAATAGGAAATGATCAAAAGGCCAATGTAACAAATTAGAAGCTTCTGCTGTCATATACATTTTTACAGAGTTTGTATGCTCCTGCACAGTCTAAAGTGGACCTGTAAATGGTTAATTTTAGAGAAAAGATAATCTTAACCTTGCTGCTGTCTGCCGTCCTCAGACTGTACCTTATCATATCTACTCCAGCCTGAT
Organism: Maxillicosta whitleyi; assembly: GCA_029822895.1. Classification (NCBI taxonomy): domain Eukaryota; kingdom Metazoa; phylum Chordata; class Actinopteri; order Perciformes; family Neosebastidae; genus Maxillicosta; species Maxillicosta whitleyi. The sequence continues at coordinate 9,063,656 of JAPSES010000211.1, forward strand.
CTCCATTTTAAGGGTCCTTACTTTGAATAATTACCGAAGCACATATTAATTATCCCTAATGTAATTTGGACTGTGATATGAATACAATTGTTTTTCCTGATATTAAAATGTCTGTCACAGGACCAGCTGCAGGACATTTATGAGTGCTGAGGTTAGCGTCTGTGCTTCCCACAGTTAGCTGATATGAAACAGTTGCCCTTGGACAAAGCAGACTAATGTACCGTCACTAATCAGTGTTTCACTTTGCAGCTCTACAGAGGAGATCAGTGTTCTGCCCGACGGAGCACTCACCTCTCTCTACTGTTGACAATTAGCAAGAGGTTTCAGTATACTGATGCAAAGTTGGAGTGGTGTCAATGCACACTGAAATGCAGAGAAGGAGAACCCAATAGAGGAAAACATTTTTTGTATCACGTGGAAAAACAACTCTTTAATGTGCGGAAATGCAACTATTAAATTTTGAAGCAAAAACATTTATTTACTCACTTTATTTACTTTAATTATGCATAACCCCCCTCTCTGCAAACCTAGTCATTAGCCAGACAAACATAAGGTTTATAATCTGGAGCCAAATGAACTAAATTAGGGGGAAGCATGTTAAGACAGAGTCTTTTATATCAAATTTGGCAGTGTTGAGTTTCTGGTACTCTGCTCATTTAAGCTAAATCTGAAACCCTCTGTAGTGGAAATGGTATAGTTAAAACGTGTAAAGTTTTCTGTAAAGCCTTGTTGCAAAAAACATTAGAGGAGCAACAAATTATGGCCACTTAATATTAGTATATGTCAGAATGTCTTTTGAAACACGGATCGCCACATGGATGTCACAGAAACTCAGTTGGAATGTAATGAGGCTATTATGTGTAAGATCTCAGCGGCTACTTTTCATAACAGTTTTAAAAAGCCTATTTCAGTTCAGAGCAAAGCTTCATATGATTCTCACAATGTTAAGTTATATTGCTCCCCAAGATGTTAATTATGCGGTTGCCGAAGCCTTTACAACCACATGATCTTAAGAAGTGTTAAATAAGCATGTTTACATCCTGCATCAAGTATAGATCATATACTGTGGGTACTATTCCAACAAGCCAATTTTTCATTCTTTGAAAAGTTGGTACTGGCTCTAAACTAATTATTTTGTGGACTTAAGTGTAGAGTCTAGCAGTTTGATCTGCCAAAGTTAGCTGTTCACCTGCTGCCTGTTCTTCCGTCTCATGCATTGCATGTGACAGAATAAAATCTGTGCTGAGAGGCAGAACAGACAACATGAGGTGGCTCTGTGCCCTTTTTGTATTTTTGGACAATGCCACATCAGTTAATCGTACACCCTTCATTATATTGAAAAATATTAGGATAAATTAAGGTTCACACTTGCGTTGTTGTCTAATATGTCCTGGAAGTGTTGACATTCCCTGTGTTTGGCCCATTTTCACATGCCACCCAAAGGGTCAGGGCAGGTTTAGGCTTTATTGCACTAGTCCATTCTCTATAATACTGATTATTACAATAATTTTGTCATTGTCCTGTTTTGTATTTTACACTTGCAGTATAACCTCTGCGGTGTCATTGCATAGTTTTGAGGAGGAAGAGCTGTCAAGGTTCAGCACACACTTCAGAAATGGTATTGGTTAACACAGGTTGGATAAGACTGATAATGGTAAATGTGTGTCAGATGAATAGTGCACTGACCGTCCAGACGTTTCTCTATTTGTAGGTATGTTGGCCCAGTGCCATCCTGAAGGGGGAACTGTTAAAGGTTTTGAATTGTAGAGGAAGCTCTTCCTCATGGGACAGAATGTATTTCTGTCCCTCATTTTCTTTACACAAGGTCCTGGAGATTATTTTTACAGACTAGGGGATGTTGTACTTATGCAGCGGCCAACACCCAAGAACAGGAAGCCACAGTTTCTATGAAAGACCACGAGATGGAAACGGATAGCGCCGAGGGAAAACAATATTTTGGCTGGAGCTCATTCTGGTGGCCAATTAGACCCCAATGCCTGTATGATTTACCACTTCCTCTACCTGCTTTTATGTGTTCGGGGCTGCTGTGTGGAACACAATGACCTGTGATTAAAGATTGAGCTCAAGCTCTGAGACGGCCATGGCGCCATTCTTATCAAATGCCTACTACTCAGAACTCAGCAGGACCACCTAAAATCAATGGTTGAATGCTCCAAAACACTGGACAAACATGTATGAAGCTTTAATTTTTAAACTTTTATTTTAAATACTCTATATACACTATCATTTACAAGTAAATGTTAAATAAGGTTTGTAAAATCAAATTTATTACATGAAAATGTATTTTGAAGCTGCATTTCGAAGTATTACAAAGGTTTTTATGAACATCCATTTATTTTATTATATTTTATTGAATAGGTAATGTGAACACTTTAAAGGTAGTAGAACTGGTTGCAGTTGTAGATTTTTAAAGTCCTGTTAACACACCGATGTAGGATTTACAGTCAAATAGTGAACTTTGAAATATTAAAGGATTTGAAAGCAGTAGCTGTGTGTTAAGAGCCTTTTGTCTTGTGAAGCGTTTACTGGGACACATTGTACGGGGGCAGAGACGGATGGATTGTTTGTCTTTCCCTCCACCCTCTTCTGTAGACATAGGCTGGAAGTGAAGCCCGGATCTTGAATGGCTTGGGCGGACGGAGGGGTATGAGGTCACTCTGTTAATTGCATAATGAAACATAACTAGTTTAAGATAACGTCTCAAAGACACTCTTATGTAACCTAAGGACTTCCTTTTTTGTTTGGGTGAATGTTTGATTAAACGCTTTTAATTATTAAAACAGTAATGCATGTTTTAGGTTTTGAGCCTGAAATGGGGTTTTAAGGTATTCATGTCTGCGCTGACTAAAAGTGACATGCTCATAGTCTTTGGAAAAGAATGACAATGATCTTTTTAATATACGTAACATCAGTTAAGGCACATTTCAGATGCAATCAACATGCAGCCAAGCACTTTGACCTCAGTACCAATGATCATGTATTTTACTTGTGCTTGAAGCGTAACATCAACCTACGTTTCTGAAATGAAATACAAACAGAAAAGGAAAAAAAAAATCTACTTATACATCTGGGTTTTTACCTTCAATCTGCCTATTCATGCTATACAATATTAAATAGCAATCTTCTCAACTTGTAATTGCAGCTTCAAGAAAAGAACTAGAACTTCTACCCTTCATATTATTTGGTTGCAGAGTCCGCTAATTAAATCTCAGATTCACTTAATGAAATAGATGTATATTGTTGCACCCTGTTTTGATGATGTCTCTGTTTCAATTTTATTCTCATCTCTCTTCTCAACTTTAGCCTGAGAATAAAAATTCATAACCTTGTAATATGTAATTATTATTTGATAATTAGTAAAGACCAAAGAGCACATTGCTGTTTAAAAAAAGACACCCTTGTACTGATTTGTAGTCCAGACCACGTCAAGAACAAGACCAAGATGGAGCAAAGTTGAGACAAGAGCAAGACCAGAATAAGGTCAAAGGAAGATCACGTATTCAACTACTATTAATAGTTATACACAGATATGATGGATATGGGTAAAGTCATTGACCAACCTAGTTAATGTTGAGGTTTTATACTGTATTTAATACTTTTATTTTGCCGGTCTCATTTTTGTTTAGAAAAACTAAATGGATTGTTGGATCTATAATTATCAAATTATACCTCTCAATTTCCAAAACAACACGAAGATGATGATGATGAGCGTGATTAGTTTTTATGCACCACACTACATTACAAAAAGGAAACAGAGCTGAACTGGCAGACAGTCAAAATGATATAGTATGTATGTAGGTGTGTGAATATGTATATATATTCATCAACCACTTTGACCTCTAAAGGGTCACAGGGGTGCTGGAGCCTATCCCATTTACCTCTGGGTGAAGGAGGGGTACACCGTGGGCACGCCGCCAGTTCATCACAGGACCAATATATACTGATGACAGCTTTTTTCTTGGTAGTTCTTCTCCATTCAGCTGGACTTGTTTAGCTCTTTTGGAAACATTTCATCCATCATTCCAAGAGACTTCTTTATTCTGAAGTCTCTTGGATGAGGGACGAAACGTTTTCAAAAGAGCTAACCCAGTGTGGTTGAACAGAGAAAAGCTACAAAGAAGAATAATGACCTGGGCAAATGAGAACCTACAGAGACGAACCACCAAACACACTCACATTCACACCTATGGGCAATTTTTAGCTTAACTAATGAACCTATCAGTGTGTCTTTTGGACTGTGGGGGGAAGCTAGACTACCTGGAGAGAACCTACACAAACACAGGGAGAGCATGCAAACATCACATAGAAAGGACCCCCGGAGAATTGAACCCAGGGCCCTTTTTGCTGTGAGATCAAAGGCCCTTTTGCGTGACAGAACCAGAATAAAAACAACGTTACTAATGAGGGGAGGCGAAATTCTTCAATAAGCGGGCTTGAGATTGATCTTCCGTTGTTTCCTTTTTAAATATGCAGAAATTGTTGACCATTATAACAAATTGCTGGTGTTTGTGCTTCATGTTAAAGGCATTTTACGGCTGTCATTTTCTCCTGCAAAGGTTCTACTTGACTTTAGTCTCCAGATAAGGCTGTTAAAGTTGAAACGCCTTCTACAATATCTTTGCTTCTGTGTTGATTTGTGGAAAAGGTAGAATTAAGTACCTCATGATAATTTGTGTGCCTGCGATTGCTTGTCAGTTAGTGTCATTCTGTCTGGCATATCACAGAAAGATAATGGTTCTTTACAAGGCAGTGGATTATAAAGTGCCTGTCCAGCTGGTTTGTATTTGGACTTTATTTTTTGTCATCCAGCAACAGTTACAATCTTTCTGTCATTTTATAGTAGGAATACACAGCATTTAAAATAGTTTGACATTAGATTTTTTTTTTCTCTCTTTGCAGCCCTGTTCTTTTTTAGAAACTGCTGGTAACAGGTGAGGTACATTATGTCAGGGAAATACAGGTCAAATCCTTACTCTAACTTGAGGCAAGGTACTGTCTGTACAGTAAATGGTTGGGTGGACTACCGAATGGGCATTCAGACAGCCTATTCCCACCATAACTCCATGTTATGGCCTCATCACATTGTACGTAGGCTGTGATTATTAACTCCACTTCAGATAAGACATTTAACCTCCACTTTGCTCTTCATTACATTTGGCTTGAGGCATTTTAATTGTTCATTAGATTACCATGTAACGCTTGAGAGAAAGTGTTAGATGGGGAAAAAAAATCTTGATACTGGTCTTCATGATCAGCTGTTTTCAGAGGACTACTCAAGTCTTTTTTGGTTGACTCGCAAGACCTTGTACCAATTTCTGAAAAATAGATTCTTTATTAGGGGCAAAGCTTTAGAAAAATGTCAAGTTAAAGCCAAAGCACACTGTGTCTCATTTAGTGGCAGAAAGCTTTTTTTTTTTTCTTGAAGACTTGTAACTGTACAAGAAATTAATTTGGCTTACAACCTCTGTGGCAGGCAGTACTCCAGAGCCTTTTTTTGGTGTGCTGGAGGCATAATTGTGGTGTTTGTTATGTTTGTAGAGGATGATAGATGAATGCATTTTTCCCAAACTAATAAAGAAGATTAATATCTAAGCGAAGAACCACTTTGGACCACCCCAGGAAGTGTTAAAAGGCCCGGAAATCAGGCTCATAATTGAAACTGAAAAGACAGAATCTGTTAGCAAAACTTGTGTCTTATCGTATCAGTCATCACCAAAGTGTAGCTGCCATCCTGTTATATAAAAACCAATTTAAAGTTGCGTAATATGGGTTAGCAAGTGACCCGCAACATCAGCAAAAGGGAGTGGAACTTCAAAATGACTCTTGTGGAGTTTCATTTTGATGGTTGAGATAGCAGGGGATTATTGATGATCCACTGGATCTGATGATTCATTGGATCTTGTCTGCTTTTTATGTCACTTTGGCTTCAGCATAACACTTGGGGTGAAAGTAGTTATCTTATCTGTACCCCCTGGCAGCTATCTCCCAGAGCAGCCAGACCTTTGATCACCTGCCACAGTGGGTGTCTGCAGTAACTCCAAGGAAGCTGATACTGTTGTGCTTATGGATAGAATGGCGGAAAGTTACACCCAAAGGCCCAGCATTTATCATATGTATCAAATGTTGCAGTGTTACTATGGGCCTATGAATGTGATGGGTATTGTATAATAGATAAAAAAAATAAAAGATGGAAATAGACTATGTGGTCAAGGGTGAAAATGAGCAGTCTTTTCACAACATGTAAAAGTCATTCAGTAAATAGTAGTAGATCTGTTGTATAATTGTAGAACACACTTATGCGTTCTATCAACTGATTTATTTATTTATTTTTATCAAGAAAATTAGAATCTTTCCTATGTTTGCCAAAGGAAAAGCAGGAAACTAAAATGAGTTTTAATGCTCACTTTAATGTCTGCTACCGTTTTTAGTAATTAATATTTAAACAAAGTCTGCGACATGACTAATGTGCGGAGGCAGATGTTTTGGCCCAGATGTGGGAACAGCTATAGTGTAACATCCTGTTCTGTTCCATGGCTTTTTCTGTCGTTCCTCTCAGAGTGCGTCAAATATGCATTGGCTATAGGAGAACAATAATTTGCCTTGCCACGTTGTATTGACATTTTTTTTCCCCTACCACCTCTAGTGTACCTCTGTTAACATTTATTACTTTAATCCCTTCTGATTGGAAACAGACATACTGAAATAGAAACTGTATAATGTTGTATAACTTATTTTTCTTTAATGTCGCCCGTTTGTTACTGTTCAATATTACAGTGTTTTAGTTCCAGACTACCTCTAAGGATAAATGTTTATGACAAAGATTACACTGTATTAAATAATGTTCATATACAGAGAGGTTGTGGAGCTCTTCAGTAATATATACTTGCAAGAATTCTCACTTAACATTAATGACTTGCTTAGAAGTCCTTAATTTGTCTCTCAGCTCTGAGCAAAATGTGAAATGTTTATATTCTTAATAGGATTTTTCTTCTGCCTGTCTACAAAAGTGAGAACCAACTCAAAGCACAATCTTTGATTCTTGCCACTGATTCAGTTTACCACAGGAAAGGTACAATTAAATGCCTTTTTTTAATTTAATGAAATGTAACTGAAGAGTCATTCATGGACCACCTTTTCGGTCACCTTTCATAATCCCAAAGGCCTTCACTCATTGTTAGAAACAGGGTATAATACTGACTTTTTTTTTTTTTTTTGTACCTGCTCTATTAGATCTTTTTAATTAAAAAGGTTATTGGACAATGGTGAAAAGATCATGAGGATTGAAGCCTGCAATTATGTTTATTTTTCCAACTTTCTGTTTCATCTTCCTCACGTTCTCTTGCTTGTCTTTGAAGCCTTCTGAGGACATTATTGTTTTGACCTTCATGCTTCATCGGTAAATGAGTCGCCTCATTCGAAGTAGCCAGAGAAGGAGGAACTGTCTTTGAAAGTGTCCCCTATAAATACAAGTCACACATACACAAAAGATGTATAATAGTAATTTATTTGCAAGTAATGTTTAAATTCATGATTCACAATTCACTTTCGGCATTCACTTTTATTTTTCTGAAGGTTTCTGTCACCACGTTGAAACTTTTAAGATTAGCAGTCTATTTAATATATTTAAATGCACTGACTGACAAGGAAAAAGACTCACTTAATGTCACATTTTGTGGGTTTGGCAGCATGACCTCATTTAGACACGGCAGTAGTCAGTCACCAAAATTGGCTGCCCCAATTTTGCCAGGATGATTTTCCTCACTATGTTTGTAGTTATGTGCCACGTGATACAGTATCAAATATATTCTGGCATATTTACATGCAGGCAGTTTTGAAGGCTGTATTTTTTATTTTTTTCTGGGTTTATTCATTGTACAACTAAAAGGTGCATCTTGTAGATTGTTCCATTTTGCCCAGACAATAGGTATTTGTTTATGACACTATAGCATTGTGACTGAATCTGTAAACTGTTGACATCCTCACTCACTTTTTAGACCTGGAGCAGATGAAGTCTGTTGTCACTGTTGAACACTCACAACTGACATTCTTCGGTCGACTAAAGCTGCGCTCTTCCTTCAGTTGATTCAGCTGTGCACTGAGCTCTCTCCCTTTCCCTCATCACATCCCAGCCATTAGGTCACAGAGCTGCCGGGAAGCATGTAAAAGGTTCTACGCAGCAGACAGACAGTGGGACGCAGTGATGCTGGAAGGAGGGACAAAGTCTGTCAGTTTGTTTGTGAGAGGAAGACTGGCAATGCAGTTTACTGCAGATGTGCTTTAATATGGTTGTGTTCTCAGAGACTAGTACTGTGGAAGAGGAGATGGTACATGGAAGAGGTTTTTTTTTTTTTTTTTTTTTTTAATAGAAGTCTGTCTTAAAACAGTAGAGCCTTTATCCATGCGCAGAAGTTGTTTAGATGTTGGTGTGGGCTTAGCTAATACAGTATAACAGAGATCTGGTTTGAAATGCAGTGTAGTTCAGTTCCACCCACACACCTACTCACGCTTTGCCATGCAGGAGGAGGGGGATAAAGGTTATGTGAATAAATTAGACTTGAACTGCAGTATTTGGAAAAGTAAACAATGCTGTGACCAGATGAAATCCACTCCTCTCTGTTTTTTACATATGGAACAAAAGAATATAAACATATTAACATACTTAACTTCTTTCTCTCTCAGTCTTGTAAGATGGCTATTCACATTCAAACCTCAGCAGATCAACTCTTTTCTCTCACTATGGTTTCCTGATGAAATAACATGTAAATGTGCCAATGATTAAAATCACAAATTCAACAGGAAAGTTAAACAATAGACCAAGGCTGATGCTTGCGACAGATTGTGTTTAATGCTTTGTTTTCTTATCTTCATGTATTATATATTATCATCTGATGATTTGTTTCAACTGTGCAATCGATATTGCAATTTTAACTTCATTTTTAACTTCAAATTTTGAAGTCTATACCGGGGGGTGGAGAAAAAAAAGTATATCCAGCAGTTGACTGATTACCTTCTTCTAAGACATGGACTGGAGCCCATCCTGGTCCGTACAAGCCCAGAGCTCATTATTGTCTAACCTGGACATTTGAAACTCCCTGGTGTTGCAGTCTGTGCGTCTCCACCATCTGGAGTGTTATCAGCATATTGAAACTGACAGCAGGAAGGGTGTTCAAAATGTTATTCGATGCTCCTGCATTCACTGAAGAGATTCTGCGGCAGCATACACAGCTTTGATCTGACTTGCAACTTTTCTATCAAATAAAGCTGTTGTGACCGTTCTCAGAGCTGGTTACCCTGAGCCCTATATCTACGGCTATGTTTTGTTTTCACTGCTACATATTGACTTATGGCCGTCACTTTTATTTTTATAT
>JAPSES010000211.1:9073144-9091763 GCA_029822895.1 Maxillicosta whitleyi
ATACAGCCTGGACGCTTTCTCTGAGGGACAAAACGGAAATGACAAGCCAATCGCCATTCTGTCAGCATTGCCATGGTAGCACAGGCACGGCTGTTTATCCCAAGGTTAATGGGATGACGGCTGGAACTGAAATTGCCAGACGGAGAGAAACATGTGCCTGTTTTACTTAAAACAAGAGGATAACACAGAGTGGTGTCACATACACAGAAGTGAGCCCAGATCCCCTCGGATTACCAAATAGTGACACATTATAAACATGACCCAACCTCTGCTAACATCAGCCATAAATGACTGGATAGCACGCTTGGTAACAGCTCTGAAAATTCTGACATAAATATGTTTGGTTTCTCTGGCTACTCTGAATGAAATCATCTTAGATATTTATTTTCTGTCCTACATGTTGATTTGTCATTTTAAAAAAGCAAGTAAATACCATAAAAGCAGCTTTTGACAACCGGTATTAATAAAGACTGGGTGTGAGCCAAATGGACACTGGCCAGACTGCCAATATTCATTTATTTTTGTAATTAAAGATTGTCACTTCCAACTGTTAACAGATGACAAGAGGTATTAGTCTAAACTCTTTATTTGGGCTGTTTTTCATTGGATCGATATGACCATAAATATCACGACTTATGAATTACATACCATCTAAGAGAAATCTGCTCTAAAGTACTGTACAGATGTATTTACCGTCGTTCAACTAATGTGAAGGTTTTGGTATAAAGCTAAACATTAGACCCTACTGGGGGATTCTTAAAACTTAACGCCGCATTTCCACTCAGCAGAAGAGAAAAAATGAGACTACCAAAGCCCATAACTATGAGTGGAGTGATTCCATTCCCCCTGGTGACAGTAATTCACCTCTAAACTTGTCTGATATTAACATTAAATAATTATAATGATATCTTTAGTGCTGTACAGATGGGACTGGCTTTGTAAGACTAGCAGCATTCTAATCAGGTTTGCCATGACATTTTTTCCTCCTGCGACATCCATATGTTTCAGTTAATTTATTTTTACCGGCCTCAAATCTGTCTAGTCTCCACAATGATGGAGCGTTACACTCACATGCTGTCAACTCTAAACAGCACATGAACTTTGTAGTAACCAACCCCCTTTTTTCTGTTAGTTAGTTTGGAACATTTGTAACAGTATCACATATTAAATTCATCATATTATCGTGTTGCTTATTCTTGATGCAAAACAAGTTGGGTTTTAGTACAGTGATGCTGTTTCCATCCACATATGACACTTCTAATGCATTTCAACCTGTTTTAATGACAAATATCAGTTCAGTTTTACACAGGTCCAAACAAACCAAGCCAGAAACCAACCAAACTCAGTTTTTTTCAAGGGTTAGAAAATATCACCAAACACAACAGCAGGTCTTTATAATATACAATATAATGCTCTACAAAATAAGGGCTCCAAAAATAAAATATTCGCACCTCTTTTTCAGTGTTAACAAATATAGCAAATTGCCATCTTCATAATGGTGGGATTGCTGCAGGGCTGCTGTTTTGTACAGTATTATATTTAGCAAGTTTCTGTATTATATCTAACCTCTGCATATTTCCTTGTCGTGAGCACAGATTATGCAAGACAGAGCTTAGCATCTTTAGGCTAAAACGCAGTTAAATAAATAAATTAAGAGAAATCTTCTCTTTTTCAAATTGCCACTCCACGAACAAGACCATCATTCAGCCTCTGAAGTGCACATTAATCATTGAGAATATTTGCAGCCTTTATAATTAAAATAAGCTGCTGTGTAAAATTCCAACTGGATGTCAAGTATCTGTTACTGTTAACAGTTATGGCTGCTGACAAATAAGGTACTCTTTTATAATGACAACCCATCGCTAGCCCCAGAATGCCTTGCATCATTATTACAGGTATCCACTGTATTAACCTGCTAATCAGAATGAAGTGCCTGATGAAATTGGAGATGTAGATGGGGATTCAGCGGTTTGGTTCCAGGTGGTGCAGCTACTTAAGAGGACCTGATTTTGTCTGCACTGGTGACATCTGGTAAATTTAGCTAAATAATGTGTTATTCCTTGAAAGTAAGCTCTAACAGTAGTAATTAATTCACTCATTTTGTTTGCCATGTGAAATTCCTGATAGCGACTCTAAATTGATTTTTCCCAGAATTGGTGTGTCATGCAGCAGAACCATTTTCTGGATGTAGTTGCAAATGTGGCATGTAATGTTTTAGATAAATCAATCTGCTACAATTTAGAACATGTACTTACTTTTAATTTGCCCATTGCAGCAGTACAGAGTGACGGGGCTGCAGTGGGAAAGGCTTAACCACAAGGATTATAGTGATTCTGATGGATAGCAATGAGACAGATTAATCGACTGCTGTGCAACCCTCACTTATCTGATTTTAGTGCAGCTCCTCCCTTTCTGTTCTTGACCGACAGAATTATCTGTCTTGCAGTAAACGGTATGTAATGGTGTGACTGAATGGAAAATTAGCCCAAGATTACGCTTTTTATTTAAACAAATAATAAAATAAGTGTCTTACAAAGCATTATAGCGGGTTCAGTACCATGTTTATGATGTGATTAAAAAAAATGACACGCGTCCTAGTTTATGTATTTTCACATCTTCACTCTATGCTTGCTCACACTAAGGAACAACAAATCTGGGTCTGTTTCTTTTGTAATTTCCTTTCATGTTCTTAGTCAACAACTAATCTGTCTCCACATAGCTAACCTATGGAATTCATTATTGTTCCAAGATGTGTCACTCATGTTACTGGAGGCCCTATATATTTCAGTAATATCTGAGAAAGGTTTTTGTTTGTTTGCCGCAATTCACTCAGGAGAAAAAAGAAGAAAAGCAAGAAAATGGAGCTTGAATTGCCCACTAGAGAGCCAGAATAGTTCTGTGTGTTTTATTTATTTATTTATTTATTATTGTTGGTAGCCCACATAGCACACTTTGTTGGTTAGGGGAATGGTAAATGTTCAAAGCAACTGAAGGCATTGCACTTCAGACAGCTCTGCCAGCAAGAATATATTTTTTTGTCTGTAAAAATAGGTTGGAAATAGGTTTTAACCAATTGCACAACAGCCTCAGGTGGGCATTGTTTTGTCAACAATATTTCTCAGAACAGTACAAATGTATAGCTTTAACTGCACCGCGTCTAAGCGAAGTGTTTGTCCTGGAAACAAAACTGTCTCCTGCTTTTAAAGAAGTATATCTATGTCACTGCAAAACACTGTCCTCCGCTACCACTTTTCACATGTCTAGCAGTAATTTTTGGCTTCCACTTTTCTAGAAATAATAGGTCCAAATGGTAAATCTGTAGCTAAGTTGAAAGATTTGTGATGAGCTATAGCATATAAAACATGTTTATTTTGTTTTGATTTTAGGTTAACTGGGTAAATTTATGTGAGTTTGTGATGAATGCTACTGTTACAGATGAGAATCCCAGGTAAGGCTATGTAAACTAACGCATCTCAGTGTTCAAGATTCAAGGTTATCTTCATTGTCCCACCAGTTTGTTATATAACAAGACCGAATGCATCAACAATAAATGTAATTTCATACCAAGTACAAATATGCAAGAGTGCAAATGTGCAAGAGATGTGGTCAAAGTGTTAAGAGCCTTTAAGCATATCAATAGCACTTGGCATTAAAGAGATGTGGGGTCTTTCAGTTCTCCAAACAGGTGCCCTGAACATTGGCCTGAGGGCAACAGCACAGACTCCCTCTGGAGTGGATGGTTCTGGCAGCCCAATATACCAGCCAGCCTCATAGGACCTGCCCGTTAAAAATGAACTAAAGCCTAGCCAGACTCCTCACTGACACCTTACTGTATTATTATTGAACAAATGTAGGATTCTGAAAAAAGAAATAAGATTAAAACAGAATGAAACATCAGTAAGAAAATGCATAAGAAATGTCACCATCACAGTAGGGATGGTGAAGTGCTTATTGAACATTTTTAGAAGCAACGTTAGATTAGAAAAAGAACAATCCCCAAATGTAAGAATGGTCTTAGTGGGGATTGATTGTGTCTTTTATTTTGACACATTTAGATAGAGGAAAGACTCATCACACCAAGCCACAGTTATCTATGTATTTTTCACTGAAGATGTGTCTGTTTACTCAGTGTAGTTGATTAAAGAAGAGGTAGAGACAGGTTAGAGAACACCATTAACTCTCACACTGCGACCGATCTTCTCAGCTCACATGCTGCTGAAATTTGTAATTCATTAGCTTTTTTGTTTCAGCACTGCAACATCTTTTGCTTTGTTGATTTTCAGCGAGACTGTCAATGTTTTGACATTTAGAAGAGTCCTTTTCTTTAGTGTTGACAATTAAGGAAATCACCTGGTGCTGCTTTGAACTAGAAAATAGTTTTAATCAAACTTAATTACAGCTGCTGTGTTTAAGGAAGGTTATGAACTCATAACTAGCAAATTAAATTGGAGATAATAGCTAAAAGTAATTCCTGTACTCGGGACATTTTTATTAGAATATGGTAAGCATTTTCTTTATTTTATATGAACCTTGTCTGTGTAATAAAGATTGTCAATTGCTTTTTCTTGTCTGATAGTTAAGTTTGGCTTTCATAATGGGCTCTATTCCAGAGAATGAAATATCAGAGTTGTGCAGATATATTGGTCGGTCTAAAGCCATGACTGGCAAATTTAATCACGGGTGCTAATGTAGTTATTAGTTGGAGCTCAACTCTGTTCCAGCTTTTTAGCACATCACAGACCATAACATAAACTTTCAGATGCTGTTTAGAAAACAATTGATCATGTCACTTTACAAAACCAGGTTTTATGCCTTGTGCATTCCTTTCCAAACCTAGTGGCATATTCATTGTTGAGACAAACAGAATGATTTCATGTTTGTGTCTCCACACCCTTCTAGCCCTTATTTATGGTTGATGTGGTAAAACAGTAGATATTTCAAAAAATAATTCTGCGTCTTAGTGTCTTTTCAAGGGACTGGAGCCCAGTGTCTTTGGCTGCAAGGTGTTTATTCATATCAAAACACAAAGTCACCCTTGATCCAGGGTGTTTTATTAAAGAGAAACTCGCATATCTTTTTCATGAGCCAGTAGCAAAGTTGCCCCATATCTGTAGGGAATGGGATCATGAATATTGTGTTAACCCAGAAAAGTTAAAATCCATGCATGCTTTCTTGTTCCCCTGATCCCTCAGCTTTTGTTGTTGCATTGGCCCATTGTACCCGAGAAGAGATCAAGGGGACCCCTGTCGGTTGTGGATTATTTCTTTGTAGAAGCGCCACTGTAGGGGATATAGGATTAAAAGAGCACATAGTGGTTGGGGATTCTACAGGAAGTTAGTTTGTAGCACACAATGAACATGAATTGTTAGCGTGGAGCATTTTCTATTGAAAAGCCTTTTTGGTCTAATGTTTTTGTTTTGGAACATATCAGGTCTAGACCCACATTAATTCACTTTCACTCAGCTTTAGGAATATGTTTTATTTAAGTTGTCATACCATATGAGGATAATTAAGGTTGAAATGGCCTGTGGCCACTTGATAAATTTTCATTTTGTTTACATGTTTTCTCAGCCGTTGGAGAGGTTTTGAGGGCACTGCAGCTAAATGAATATGTAAGAATCATTGTCTTCTGTCTCTTCTTCTGTTGAGGGTGTTTGAAACCTGGCTGCTGCTGTGTTTCTAATTTTGTGTGAAAGAGGACCACTTTACTGGTGATTTCGGTGGGGTAATGTGCATTTTTATAAGCTACCATCTCTGGTTTCTGCAGGGAGCCATGGACCTCGAGGCTGGGCAGCCTTATACCCTGAATGTGCTGCAAACAACCAATCGCCTGTCGACATTACAGATGAACAGGCTGTGGTTTCAGAGGAGTACCAGGAGCTGGTGCTTGAGAAGTTCAACGCAGAATCCTCCAACCAGACCACCATGAAAAACACTGGAAAGACAGGTCAGCATTAAAGATCAGTTGTATTTTTCCATAAAACATGCTAAAACTGTTTGACTAAATCATTCAATATCAGTCCGTGCTTTAGACATAAGTTTATGTTTCTAAATAACATAATGAATTATTCTCTACAATAATATAATGCTATAAGATATATCATACCCTTTGTGTTTTATATGAAAAGGTCAGTTCGTCTTTCTTGTATTAAAGATCAAACATACATGTGTACAATGTGTGTGTTTATAAAGCTGTGGCTGAGAACCTGCCTTTGTAGATCACATCACCGTTACAGTGGTCCTCAGGAGTTTGACAAACGTCATTCTCTGACTGGCGTTCGCTACAACTGTCACGTGTTTGTACCCAATTTGAAAAACTGCCTTTAGAGTTTTATGCCCCGACTAAATGGAACTCTTCACAGAGCAACATAAAACTGAAGTGGTGCCATATAATGAATATAGTTCTATAGTTAGAAATCAGTCATCTGTCTGCATATACTTCAAATAAATGATGAGTTTTTATCTTCAAACTGTCTTTTACTCCTCGGCCAGCTCTGGCTGAAGCAGTATTGTAATCATTTTGTTGTCTGTCTGTCTGTCCATTCAACAATGTCATCGCATTATCTAAAGAATGCATTGAGGTATCTACACCAAACTTATTCTGTGGATGCATCTTGGTATGCATCAGAATCCTATTGAAACTATCACATATAGGGCAGTAACTTACAACAGCCTGTTACACTATTTGGCCGAGGGACATTAAAAGTACACAGTGCATGTTATGTTATATACCGATTTTAATTTATTTTTACTCTAAATCTTATACACGTGTATAATGTCATAGTCACTTAATGTCATTATAAGTCAGTCAACCCTCAATGATTTTAAAGTTGTAATAAAACATATTATAAATATAAAGCGAGTGTTAAATGACTTAGAAAAGATGATTTTTTTTTTTTTTTATTGACAATAATATTGATTAGTTTCAGAGTTATTCTCACCATTATAAGGTGTAGTATTCCAGCCATTCTGGACACCATCTAACCCAAATAAATGTAAACTCAATGTGGAGAATGACAGAACTGACTAAATACTAAATAATTTTCTCAGATCTAATATACTTGGTTCCCAGTAATCAGTCTTTAGCAAGGTTGTTTTTTATTTTTGTGTCTACCCTTGCTTTTTCAAATATGTGTACTTGATATGGTACTAATAGTAGTCCAAAATAATGTGATGTTGGATATTATTTGAAAAAATGTGGCATCTTCTTGAAGGAGAAACCGTCTGTACAGTGCTGTGCAATACAACAACACATCTTATGTGGCAGCAGAAAATCTGTCTCATCCATTCGTTATGTGTCTCATCGTTAAAACCATTGTAAATTGTTGTCAGAAATCTAACTCTTTACACAATTTGTATTGTTATTTAGACAATGCCTTGTTTTCTTCCAGATGGATACTGACGGAAAATTTGCAAGAGGGAAAAACAAACAAAATATGGAGGAGAATGGACATCACAGTGATTCTGAACTGAAACTGTTTCTGTGGATGTTCCAAATAGAAGATGGGAAGGGGAAAAAAATCACAATTCAACAAACTTTGTACATTTAGTAAAACATAACAATTAATAGTTAATAAAATTTTACACCCTCAGAAATGATGGCACTTAACATGTTGTGTGTGTGATTACATTTCTGAAGTAGGGGTACCATGTGATTCTGTTGTGTAAAAAAAAACTATTCAATACAATACTTAATGATCTGTGCTACAAAGGGACAGTGCAGTATTAAATAGAATTGACATAACAGAAGGTTTTATGTCATTCACTTTCATAATTTATAGTGTCAACAAACTGGTAAACTTTCTTAAAATTAGAATTTACTCTAGGCACATCATACCTACAAAAGTGAAAACCCCGCTCTAGAACTTTAAGCGTTGCAGAAAATCTTGCTGAGTATTTCTGAGTATTTTTAGTAAATCCATCATAAACTGTTAGTTTGTCCTCTTTGGCTCAAAGTTTCTTACCATGAAGTTTTATTCAGGCTGCATTCTTTGTTTGCAGAAGCAGTTTAAAATGTAGTCAATGGCTCAATTAATTGGTACTTAAATTCTTTGCTTCATTTTTTTTTCTTTCTTTGCTGTTTTTTCGGTCAGCAAAGCTGAGGACCATCGGTGTGAAAACACTGACCTTAATTGATCTTTCCTGCTTTTGGCAATGTTTCCATCAGAGAGTTGTCGTCTTTTGCATTTGATCATAATGAGAGTTGTTAGGCTCCATGACAACCAAGGCCACTGAGGCAGCCGAGCAATGCTTCGGGCTGCTTATTTACAAAGATGGAAATAACACGGCTTGCCTGTAATTTAGGCACATACAGTACAGAGGGAATTTTAGATTTCTGTGAAAGCAGTGTGAAAATTTAGAAAGTGGAACAATATTAGCAACAAGCTGTTATAGAATCACTATTCAGAAAAGGTCAGCTTAGTTTGGTTAATGCCTCATGATGATGCCAAATATGTTGTTGGGATGTACGCTGATTATTATTTTTTTTCTCTTCTACTAAATCCTACCCTATTGTAGTCATTATCTTATGCTACAGCACACTCAGAAACCAAGCAGTTGTCTGTTTATGTATGTGGACACTTGATTCATCTCTAATGTCAGATGGTTATTCATTTTCTGCAGCACGGAATAAAGTACAGATGGCAATTTTATGAATATTTATTCATATAACATAGCCTCATATCTTAGCCATAACTTTTCTCACAACACATAAATTGTCAAGAGACCAGCACTACTTATTTCTGGATCCGTCATTTGTTTTCATGGGCTGCTGCATGTATGTTGGGGGAGAACTCTCAAAAGTACAAGCTTTAGTGTGAGGAGGCC
Source organism: Maxillicosta whitleyi (assembly GCA_029822895.1). Lineage (NCBI taxonomy): Eukaryota > Metazoa > Chordata > Actinopteri > Perciformes > Neosebastidae > Maxillicosta > Maxillicosta whitleyi. The sequence goes on from JAPSES010000211.1 coordinate 9,081,971, forward strand.
ACGATATGACACACACGCCTGGCAAATTTCCCTAGTGTACCTAAACACAACTCCTACTAGTGTAACTGAAATTTTGTTAGTCTGATCAACAAAAAACTATGCACAGAGGTTTGAACATCTTCCACACTATTTAAAAGTCAATGTTGTAATTAAGAACTGAGTGAATAGATCTCAAAGTTCACTGAGATTGATTTCACAGCATTCCCTCGTGGCTTGACCTGCTTTGAGATGGAGTTGATTGGCCGCCATTCAAGAAGCGTTCCTCAACAAAACATTTCTCAGTAAAATTTCAAACAACTCTTCAACCAAATTCATGAGGAATCGGAAGACCCCAGAGACATCTGCATTGATCAAGGATTTACATTCACACACACTGCTCTTCTTTCACAGGCTGTGATTCAAGGTCTTTTTGGCTTAGCTTCTAATTCCTGCTCTGCTGTTGGAGGGTTCAAACACACCCAGGGCCGCATTTCTAATGAAACTCCCAAGGCCAACGACCATCCCCTTTGCTTGACTTTCCTCATGTTGCACACAGGATTACACTACTTCAACAATACCAGCAGCTAGGATTAATCGGCATCTCTGTAAATGTTTGTGCATCGGGCGAGTATGTAGGTTGCACAATTATGCTCATGTGACGGGTTGTTATTTCCCGTGCAGGCTGATTATCACTTTGAACTGACACTTTGTGTCTTGGAAATCTCCTATATCTTAAGACTTTTTCCTTTCATGCTGTGGGCCATCAGCTTAAGCAGCACTGGCACGTTAATACTGCTGGCAGAGTCTTTCTAGCCTCACGACAGGGGCTCAGCTCATCCCTCATCACACAAGGCTCTTTAAGGTTCTTCTCTGTGCAGATCGCCTTGTCTCTCTTCCCTAGATCTCTACATGTTTTCTTCATGCTTCCTCCCGTTACAGCTCCTCATGATCTGTTGAAGCTACCTTGATTTCACCCATTGTTCACCACATCATCTGTGTAAACTGCCTGCAAGTGCATGTACATATACTCATCTTCTTGGTTTGCTTTGTTATATGATTAAAAGTGGGCTGTCCTTATCCGGTGAGGCTGACTAAATCCGGCTGTAAAAAGGGGGATCAGTCAACCAAGCACCGGTCTAATCTGGTTAATGATGTCAAAGGTAGTCATGGTAAGGGTTATAGATGCTCTAAGATGTAGCCTTAGCCAGGGCACCTGAAGAATCATAATCTGCCATGTTCTGATAGAAAAAAATACATGTAACAGAACGTCTTCATCCTTACATGACACTGGTCAAATTTACATGTAGAAAAGCAGAACATTTCTACTTGAATCCAAATTACTGTTGCCACATGAAAACCTTATAACACGAGCGATTTCTGTTTTAGCTTTAAAAGCAGTATTACAAGGTCTACAATAAATTATGAAAAATCAAATGAACCTTCATTTGATTTTGAAAAATAGAAGAAACTCCCTTGTGAAGCCAATGCAAACTTTCAGCACATATTGACCAAAAAGGCACTAACAAGACAGGATTTTTTCTTTTCTTTTAAAGTATACTGTGTTTTGCAGGCATGCTCACAGTTATTGAAGAAACCTTCAGCACTTTCAGAATTCGCAATGATGTTGCTTGAGATTATTATTCAGAAGCATTAGTATTACTGCCTTGCAAAAAACCTAATGGGGAAAAAAAGCAGGTGAATGCCGTTGTGTTTTCTTAGAGAAAACATGTTGAAGTTAAAAAGTAGGGCGGCTGTGTCTGAAGCTGTTCACCAAGTCCTCCTACAGTCAGTCATCAGGGCATCAAGGATACATGATGAAGCTCTATCATGAAGGAAATAATATCCTACAACCAGTTTCATCAATAAAGCAATACTGTATCAAATAAATTAAGACCAGTCTTGCAATTGAGGATGACATTCATTTGTGTTGGAATACATTTGAAAGCTACTAAATAATAATATAGAGATATAAAAAAAGAAAAAAATTAAAGGTAAAGAGAATAAAGCTGTGATTTTGAGGCAATGTACTTGACACCAGGCTTCTTTTGAATTTGTTCTTTGGTTTGTAATTTCATTTCTTTATACTGTTGCATCTAATATTCTATTATTCATTCTCTTTTTTTTTATCTCTTTGTCTATAGTTGCTGTTTTCCTGAAGGATGACTACTTTGTAAGAGGCGCTGGACTGCCCGGGCGTTTTAAAGCTGAAAAGATGGAGTTTCATTGGGGCCATAGTGATGGATCAGCCGGCTCTGAACACAGCGTAAATGGCAGGAGGTTTCCTGTAGAGGTAAAGCATCCTGTCGCTATAACACACAATGACAAATGTGCAATATGGAGCCTGGAGGGTCACTCCTGAATGTTGGAGTTAACAGTGATTGTTAGAGAGGGAGAAACTGAAAACATTTGTGAAATGAAGTGTTGTTAAACAATTGATTTTTAATCATTTGGAATAATATAGCATTTAATTAAGGCTATAAATAGAAAACCTGCATGTGCTTTTGACAAGAACGCTAAAGCAGGACTTACCACTTCAAACGGTTTTTGCACAAGGTCACAGCATATTTCTTATTGCCATTTGTAGCAAGACAAAGCACAGCCTAAAGAAACAAAGGCAAAACCAAGTGCATGAAATAAGAAAAAGCAGGAGAAAAATTAATGGACATCACCAATTCCTTTAACACAGATACAAAGGGTATTAAGTCTTAAACCTTTTGGTATTATTTGTTCTGTGTTTGTGGATTAAAGCTGTAATCCCACTATTTTTATGTAGTGCGTAGTGCCTTTCAAATTTTTATCATTAACACTGGCTCTATTTTATTATCTCAAATGAATTTGTGAACATCGTGAGTTTGAAGGAGAGTAAGGGTTTGTTTTTTTGTTACCCTTTTCTTTATCGAATAATACATACAGCAAATAGTGCATGAAAACAGGAAATGGCTGCTACCGTACCTCTTTGTTCTATCTCTAAACATGCGACTGTGTTTGTTTCTGGGCCTTGTTCTTTGGAGCCCTTTCTGCAGGCATGGCTTTTTGATGCTGAATGGCTGAGTAATTAGATTTATTTTTGCCACATCATTTTGTGTTCAGTGTAGTGTTAAAGGGCACTGGATTATATACAGCCATTATAAAGCTGCTGTGCATATGGCTTCTTTGATGGGGCGCTTCTAAATAAAACGGTGGAATTTACTTTAATGACCAATTTGTGCAGCTGTTTAACAAAAGAAAAAAAAAAAGAAAAAAAAGAGATGCCCTCCAGATAGATCATTTGGTGAATGTAAAATCTACACTTGTAGTTAAGTATTGTTTTGTGTTGTAAACCCATCTTTTTGCTTTAACCTCTTTGTTAAAGAACATATTTTTATATATAAAACATGCAGTGATGCTCATCTATGTAAATCAAGACAAATTAAAAGCACCTGCAAAGTTGTTTGTTCAGTATTTACCTGTTTGTTGACTTAGGATGCTGCTGCTAAATGCCTCACAGCAGTAATGAGTGACACGTGGCCATTTGGATGCAAAGAATGTCTGGTATATTTTTCATAATCTCAAGGATGGGTAGCTGTCTTCCCCTACCATTTATCCTGTTAACATGCATGTCAAGCACATCCAGATAGGAATGGGGTGACATATGACAACGATTGAGGTTTCATATGAGACACCACCGAGCAACGTTGAGGGAAATTACCATAATAGAGAAAACCCGGGACAACAGAATACAGTTTTGACATAGTCACACTGAAAATGTACACTTACCCTCGACCTTTCCTGCAGGAAGCAAAATAGCAAATATTCTCCTCACACATCAGCAACGTTAAATAGATTGTGTGGTTTTTCCTCTATGCGGGGCCATGTTTCACTACCAGCACATAAACACAACAGAGTAGGAAGTCTTTTTTCACAATTATTTTCTATATCAATAAATCAGGTTACATGTATCCACCATGATATATTATTTCACACTGTGCACCAGGAGGTAAAAGAGTGAAATAAAATGATGGATCACTGAAGGGGGATATAGTTATGTAGGATCTACTCTAGCCTTTGGCTGTTTAACTGTTCCATCCTGTGATATGTGACATTTTCATTTTTCATATTCATATCTTGACAGAACTTGATGCATTTGAGATTACATTACATCTGACACTGCATCCGCAGCAAAGCGCTATGTGTTTTATAAATGTTTGCGTTTCATGTGCTTAGCAATATCTTCTAGCAGAGGTTGTCTTTTGTTTTGTTTTGTGTATGTTTTGTTCTTCAAGGTTTGAGCAGCATGACCTTGGAGGTTTAGCTCCAGGGCTTATTTGTCTCTGCTAAACAGAGACTGTTTTCCAATCTGCCGTCTAATTATCTCTCCTCTCTAAATGAGTCACATTCAGCCCTGAGTCGCATATAACACATTCCATGAAGCATTTACTCATACACTGGAGTTAAAAAAAAAAAAAAAAAAAAACCTCTAAAGGGTTTATCCCACCTGCCTAGATTGAAAACACACACGGATGCAGTTCACATAGGAGTGGAATGACAAATTCAGTGAACTGCATTAAGAAAGTACACTGCCTTTGTCACATGGTCATGTAAAAGAAAAACAAAAAAAAAAAAAACAGTGGTCTCAGCCTGTGGCTCTAGAGCTTGACATTAATCTAACCACGGTCTTTTTCCCCACTTCACTCTCTTGAAATCGATAGATGGACCACCTGTTCGCTCAAACAGTGCAATGAAAAATGAAACAGCAGGGTTTTTTTTTCTCCCCCAGGCTACCGTTAGGGAGATCTTTTCTAATAATATATTAGAGTGTCACCGAGGTTAGATTAATTATACATGGATTACAAATCACGCCTTGGAAGGGTCCACATGCATGCACAGGACTGTGGATGTATGAATAAAAGGTAGCAGGGTTTATACCTCAGTAAGTTGTAGAAATGGGAAGAAATGTTTCAGTAGCCTTTAAAGCAGACGTGCACTACCTTTAGCTTACTCAATATGTATAATAAGTTGAAAAAAGTTTTTGGAGACCTCATGCATTTGTGGTTTACTGCATTAAGGGTCACTCTTTTAAGCCAACTCACTTGTGTGTTTTGTCATTCTCTTTCACGTTAACAATAAACCAAAAAAATAATTTGTCTGATACAACCACACCTTTGTATAAAATTGTATAAAAATTTAAGGATGTCTGAAAAATGTTTTCCACTACTATAAGTACATGGAATAATACGTTTTTTGGTGATTTTATTTTACAGAACAATCCAACACACAGTCAGATGTGTCCACTTGCTTTACATCATAATCAGAAATCTTGACTTATGGCCTAAAACATAATTTCTGAGGACACCGTAACCATAGTATTTTTGACCTTTTCAGTTCATCCCTGAACTGGAGTAAATATTTCTGCCAAATATTAATTCATTCTGTCAAAATGGTCCTTAGTCTGACAAACAGAATAAACCTTAGTATCCAAAAATTAAAGGCTAGCTTTTCTGCCAGAAGGGTCAATGGCAAAAAAAACAAAAAACAAGTGAGAATATTTTTAATAGTAGCTGTTTGGCATCAGAGTTTTTATTTTGACTTCAACAACAGTTCTAATGATTACTTTAAAATGGTCATTAGTAAATGTATCTTGTGTGTGTAGGTTTGTTAGGACCAACAGACCACATTAGTGTTGAGAAAAAGGAAACACTTATTAGAGTTATGAGTTACACTTATTATGAGTTTATGCAGAAGCAAACAGTAGGCTGTGTACTGTGTTAATGATAAGACCTCTACCATTAAGCGCCCCTTTCATTTATCAGAGATCTATGATAAGAAGACTTCATTTTCATACAACTATGTTCACTCAGCAACACCTCCTCCTCCTCCTCCTCCTCTAGATTTAGGGACACTTTGAGTTCTCAAGGTAAAGGATGAGGTGGATAGTTATGTTGGACTGGAGCATAGATCTTGTAAAACAGGAGAAAATGAATAAATGTCTGCCAGTGGAGATAAACTTACAATTTCTCCTTTCTAAAAAAAACATCTTTGTAGTTGTCTTGTTTTTCCTATTTTGTTGTCTAGGGAAATCATGCCAAACATGACTGTGCTTAAATGGAACTTTGGGATGCAGAACAGCTTTCACTTCTTGTTTTCGCACTCACTTTGTGTCGGAAAACAACAAAAAAAAAAATATAGAGAGAAATGAGCTGAATTTAGACAAAGGAATGGCTTGGGAGATGTGGACAGCATGGGCTGCCTGGTCTATGGAGAAATTTTGAGGTAAATTACAAAGCCCAAATAATATTGTGTTGTTTTTCAGTTTCCACCTGTTCTCCTCTTGCTTCTCGCAAGCTGTCAGTGGTTATTGCTGCTTATCGTTTTCACATTTGTCTTCACACTATTCGTACTACAGCAGTATTATAAATTTGACAAACCCGGCCATGCATAAACATGTCTTGTAAAACAGCTTAAAGACTGGTCAGGTACCATACTTGTACGAATAACTGTGCATGATGTTTACTCAAACAAGGGGTTTATGTCATGTTTGCAAAACATAGTTAGCACAGAGAAATGAAGTGTGCAATCAAGTGAGATCGCTTTTGGCAACATTTATTTTTACTGGCTGCTATGAAACTGTTTGATAATTGAATATCACGTTTTTCAAAGTGTGCTGTTGAAATGAGCAGGTCACATGAGCCAATCTCAGTGAGTAAATGAAGCCTAAGGGGGCCAGCTTAATTGGGTAATGTAGTTAATAACATCTGAAGGGTGATGAATGGCCAGTGCTCTTTCTTGCTGAGTTCTCAGACAACAAATTAGTTCCATTAAAGGCTGCAGTTAAAGGAACTCTGAAAGAAACTGATTAACCTAAATTATCTGAATTGAGTCATTTGTACCTGGTTTAGGCCTGCGGTATGCATTAATGGATTTATCCTTATTTATACGCTTGTTTACTTTGACTTTTTGCATCTGTTGTCAGCAGGGCCAATAGTGACTGAAGGTTTCTGGTAATTTTCCCTTGAAAAAGGAGAAAAAAAAAGCAAGCATACTCTTTAATTAAATCAGCATCCAGGACCTTTTTATTGCCAATTAACTCTCTTCAATGACATGAAAGGGTTTTCTTAATTTAGAGAGGTTGGAAACTGCGAGATGATAGGAGCTCCGACTGATATTTTTAGAATCATTTGCTGATTTTCATCGACACTGCTATTATAGGCCTTCTTTGAAAAGACAAGAATACATTTTTTAATAGAAATCATAGTTATGACAGGACTAATATATTTGGTTTATGATGATTATACACACACATTTGTTCCTTATTTGGGAAATCAGACAGAGCATTGTGGGTGGATACTGGTAATTGGGTGCAATGATTAGAAGAATGCCATTCTGTTAGATCTCACCACAAGAGAAAATAACATTCCTATACTCTTGTCTGCTTCCGACTGTCTCTGTATGGACAGTAGCCCTGAGGAAACTGGATGCCGTAATTCTCCGGCATCCTCAAGGAATGGCAGAACACAAAAAGGAATGACACAGATTATGGGAGATTTATGGGAGTGGTAAATACACCCTCTTTTATGCCCCTCCAAACAGCTTTTCATCAGCTCCTTAGCAGTGTGTCCAAGTGATTGATGACAGGGCTGTTCATTCTCCTTGTCCACTCTTCATGCTGTTTATGCTCTGTTTCCCCATCCTAGATGCAGATCTACCTTTACAATTCAGATGACTTTGACAGCCTCAGTGCTGCCATCAAGGAAAGACGCATCATCGCTGCTATGACCATCTTCTTTGAGGTAAGCTATCACCTGAACATGAAGGTCTAGACTATTATAATCTAAAAGAACAGGGACTACATTAGCGATAGTTTCAAAATACCCAATGTACATGCTTACATCCTTTTATAGTCTATCCTCCTCCCAGGACTTGCACAGCTGGGGACAGTGCTCCATTGTAATGGTAATACATTCTGTTACTGCTAGTATAAGAAAATATCCTTTTTCATAGGCTTATAAATGACTGTATGTACATAAATGGTATTTTCCAACAGATGCTAGAAATAGTTATACTGAGATGAGAGCAATCAGTCCAGCTCAGTTTAATCACAAAGCAAAAAAAAACAAAAAAACACACATGCACATGCACATATATATATATATATATATATATATATATATATATATACATATACATACATACATACACACACACACATACAGAATAAAAGAAGCAATCATGTTAACTGGTCCTTGGTTGGTTAACATTGCTTCTTTTATTCTGTATATCTATATATTTACACTTTTCTTCTTTAAACTGTTTGCACCACAAGAACTGTCTCTTAATTATGTTGTATATGTGTATAATGACAGTAAAGGTATTCTGTTCTATTCTAATTCTAGATTTAAAAAAAAAAACTACTGTGAAGCTAAACAACGGTTTAGAGATATAAGTGTTACTGGTAGACTAAAGACTCAAACAGAAACAAATAACAATTCTGTAGAAAATTGTATTTAATATATTCATCATATCATACAGGGGTAGTGACGGGAACATCTGTCAAACAACATTTCATTGTAGAATCATATGCAGTGACGATAAGGAATCCTTCTATGTTTTAAATAGGTTTTCCCTCTATGTTAAAGAGTAGGTTAAAAAGGTTTAGACTGATGGGAGACTCATTTGGACACACTGAGCTCCTCTCTGCTCCTCCTCCTCTCTGCTTCTCCAGAGCGCCCTCTGGTGGTTTAGTGTGAAAATAACATGTGAAATGATAGAATAATGTGTTAATAATTTCACACATAAGTCGCTCCAGAGTATAAGCCGCACCCCCAGACAAACATGAAAAAAACTGCGATTTATAGTCCAAAAAATACGGTAATTTGATTTGACTTGTCTTACCATACCCTTTTACAGGTATCATGTAGAAGACTTCAAAATAAACACAAAAATAAGGTGCAAACTCTAATTTTCCTACATTCTTCCATCATTTTTAACCCTTCGGCCACTAAGGACACAGGAAATGAAGTGTTTCATGGCATTGGTGACACGTACAGTGAATTATGTTTGTATAGAAGATGTTTTCCTCAAGCTTACATGGCCTGTTTCATACCGGAGTTTGGGTTTGTCTTAAAGAAAGATCTGATTTATCTACTGCTGCACTTTTAACTCTAAATCACATAATGCTTTCTACTAAACTAGTGTCCTGGAAATATGCATAATAGGTCCTCTTTATGTAACATTTCTGGGAATCATTAGATAAAATGGACATAAATAAAAAGGGCATGATGTTCGATTTTCCTATTTCAAGATTACTCAGCACAGAAATCATTCAAGGCTTCCACCTCATTGAAATTACAACTTCCAGTGCATTGTGATAAATTAAAGTATAAGTAAAGGGAAATCTGTTGACTTTGTAAAAAGCCTTCGCCTGCAGAAACATTAGCAGAAAAAACAACTCCAAAGTCAGCCCAGGAGACGCACAGAACAAGGTCATTTGTAAAAGTCGTTTGGTTGTCAGAAGAATCCAGTTTCATTCACTTCTTTTATTTCAGTAAAATAAACACTGAAATGCAAACACTTTTTTCTCTCTCTCTTGCCACTTAATCTAAGATGATAATAGGACTGTGAATGGAAGCTGAATGAAGCTGATTTTCCAGTAGGAGTGAGGTTTTGTGTCAAAGCATGTCACAGAAGGACACTTGATCCAAATGGTTTCATCACTCATCTCTGATTTTAATAAAGTTAAAGTGACGCCTCAGCCGCTGTCACACTGCAGCTGCTCTACAAAGCCCTCTGTGAAGCAGCTGATGACCACTCAGTCGGTACGGTTGGTGCGGGGGGGGGG
>JAPSES010000211.1:9091863-9121342 GCA_029822895.1 Maxillicosta whitleyi
ACCCCCACACAAATATATATATAGATATATATATATATATATATATATACATATACATACATACATAGACTAGGGAATAGGGCCTAGTCACTATGTATATTTATAATTTATATTGGATGGAAAAAATGCAGATATTTTACAGTAGTTTTTCCAACCTACAAAATGAAATGGACCCAAAAGTGAATATGAAATTTTCTTTCGAAATTGTTAATTGGTCCCAGGACGTCTTTTTTTTCCATCAGACTAAACAGTGCATGGATATATAAATTGGTTTAAAAAAAAACAAAAAAAAAAAACATTTTATTTAAAGGTGCCTTTCAAAACACTCAAAGACACCATCCCAACAATCACAGACACAATCACAAGACAATAACATACACATACGATACATCAACAAGAGAATGGAGTATAAATACAATGCATAAGATGAAAGGTAGAAAGATGAGAGATGGCACAACAGAGCAGCACAAGTGAAGTAAATGTAGAAGTCCCTAGACATTCAGGGTATTAAACTTTTATATATTGGTAATAGTAATGATTATTGCCTTAAGCTCCTTTTGAAAACAGACACAGATATGACATTTTAATAGTATCATCAGTCTCTTTCCACACCTGTAGATATCTATTATGAGTGAATAAAACTAAACTGCATACAAAAGGTTACAAGAAAGCACTTGAAAATGAATACCAAGAGTATAACAGCTTGAAAAAGCACTGCAAATTGACACTGTTTAAGTAATAATGGTTTCATATTCCTCAATTCATAGATTCCTCAATTAAGAGTAGATGTGAATAACCTTTTGAGGTTTGTACATAATACATTTTTATTGGAACTGATCTTTGGCACCTACTGTGTGTTGTGATAGGAAAGTTTCTCTTCTCTTACTGATAATTTTTCCAGTCCTGTGGCATTCTGCAGATGGCCCACTGAAATACTGCAAATTGTACTTTAAAGGTCTGTGCACATAAACTCCTAATGCACAAGAACGGTCCTAATTTCTGTTAACTGTAAAATTACCTCAGAGATTTATGAAGCGTGAAACAGCATCCAGCCAACAACTTAAGATTCCCGCTTTGGGTTCACACTCCTAATTTTCCCTTAGAAGTATCTGCGAGATTGATGGCGGGTGATCAATACGAGCTAACATTCAGCTTAATAGTATATAGGCAAGGGTCAGCTCTCAGGCAGAGGCAGGCTGGAATGGGGACACAGGTGTTTGTAATGTAGGTCTACTCTTAGACAGTGATGAACCATGTGTGTACGAGGACCTAAATGCCTCCGCTGGGTCCTGACAGCCCTATTGCTTACTGCAATTAGCACCAACATACACAATCCGCTGAATAGCAGTTTACATTGTGAGGTTTTTAAGCGGGCACACACACATTGGCTCAGATTTACCATTTCTAATCAATGAAGAGAGTTCTTCTTGTGCTCCCCAAAGGCCTATTAATGGCCTCTAAGGTGCGCATATTATCCACATTCAGCATTCAGTTCCACACAATTATTCTCCTATGACTGACCTGAATTAATGTTGAGCAAGGGAAGATTGGTCCCCATGTCCCAGCACTGTTTTGTCCAGTCTTGTCTATTAAGTAGGACATTGGGAATATTGTAGAATGTGGGACCAAATGCTATTGCCAGTCCTCCGTCATTGCATGAATTAAAGGAAGGAGTAAGCGATAAGGAGGGATCCGTCGCTGGTGTTGTCCTCCAGAGACAGTGTAGCTGCCGGCCAAATGTTGTTATATTGAATTGTGGAGGTCATTCTGGATAGCATGCAAAGCTTATAAAAAGATCTGATGTCTCCAATTCCTCATAAAGACCAAACTATCAAAAGCACAATAAAGATAAACAGATTGCAAGCAGACCATTGTTAAAATAAATAGTTTATAGTGTTGTGCTGTGTTGTACATGGCCATTTTATTTATTTAAAAAGCTGTATCTATATACCTTAGGGTTATTTAGTGTACCATTTCTAACTCTGGACAGAGTAACCCGTGCAATGACGTTACAGATTAAAAGTAGAAGGGCGCTAGGGGCCTTGTCGGACCTCGCGTCCAGTCATGTAATTCAATCAAACGCCTTATCTCGCAATAAAAACTTCCTGCCTCCGCCCCTTTTTTATGGATCTGCTCTTAAATGTAATGGTTTCGTCCTTGGCCCGTGCCCCACCCCGCTACCAAGTTTCATGAAATCAGTGCAATAGCTGATGCGTAATCCCACAGACAAACCAACAAACGAAGCAGCAGAAGTGGGCGATTGCATTACCTGAATCTCAGAGGCAATTAGATGTGTTATAGATTTTTTTTTATGATTTTTCTCAGGCTTTTCAGTTTCACTTTTATGATTTAATACCACCCATTTCAACAGCATTGTAAACTGAATCAGGTCCTGGATAAAAGGGCACAATCTCCCCAGAACCCAACGTTAAAACATCCAAAGGCATTTTTTGCTGCAGTGCCGCTAGATTAACTTGAATTGAGGGAACATTGCTCCTCTTCAGGCTCTGTAATTGTTTTTGTAATGTTTACATTGACCCACTTCAGTTATTATGTCAGATTATCATACTAGTCTTGTAATCCTTTTGTAATCCTTTCTCTCTGGACCTTTTCTGCAGCTGGGGCAAAAAGACAATCCTGCTGTGGACCCTATCATCCAGGGATTGAAAGGAGTAGTGCATCATGGTAAGGAACGGGAAAGCGTCTTTTCACAAACTCATCCAAAATGCACAACTTTTCACTGACTATATTTTTTTTATTCAACTGTCTTATTTGAAATGAAACAGTCGGAGGTGAGCCTGAGCACAAATTGTACACGGCGTTGCAGGCATCGTGCTACCGCATAACAAAGCTTGATGTTTCGTATTCAAATGTCTAAACACTGGGCTTAATTTTTTTAAATCCCAAATTAGAATCTAAATACAAGCTATGAGCAGAGTTTAACTTCAAAAGGAGACAAAATCTGCTAGATACCGCCTCTCTTTTGCATGTGTGGACCTCTAAGGAGCTTCACTCAGAGACAGAACTATTAATTACATCTGAGCCTCAATTAGACAACACTCGGTTTTATTCTGCCTCTGATGTGTACATGCAAGTGCAATGGTGAATATCCAGCTCCTGTAAAGGTTGATATTCATTTTTAAATCAAATCCCTTTTACATTTATTCCCAGTGTCTTGCGTGGTATTCTGTGCCACATACTTCATGGTAAATTGCCTTGCATTACTGCTGTTGTGCTGGTTTCACTGCCAGCATGACCATAAGCAGATGTTTTTACATGACTGTGTAATCCTTTACTGCAGCTGGGGACATGCAGCTTTGTTTACATGGACACGTATGACTTGTTTTACAACCTGCTGCCGGCGGTCTTTATGTGGGTATAATCATACGCACAAGGACATGCAAATGGAGGCAGATATATTGGGGCTTGGACTTAAGTGCTTCATATAGAGTATATGCTGCTTTCACAAAATCAAAGTTTTCTTACCCGTTGTATTCTCCAGAGGTGAAATCTAATGTTGTGCAACATGCAATGATTATGTGTTGACTGTGTTGAATCTTTGAAAAAAAATAAATGCCTAGTGCAACTTAGTGAATGAACTGAAGAAAAACAACACACAGAACGAAAGAGCACTGGTGACTGTTAAAAAATGAAGTGAATATGTAATTTCTACACTTAAAGTTTCATTTAATCCAAGCAATTTCAGTGCGAATGTGAGTTATTTTATGATTGGCTTGTTATCAGCAGGGAGGACATTTCACCTACAATTTTAATTTCAGAGGTATTTAAACTCCTCTGGTCTTTTGTCATCTTACTCTGATAAATATATCAGTTATACTGAAGTCCTTTTTGAATCTCCAACAGTCTCTAACTGAACTTTTTCAATATTTTATTTGTGCTGTGCAGCAACACAGATGTTCGTGCTAGCACCACAGTATCTCTCATCTCCCTTCTGAAAGAGAAAGAGCTCTGTGTGGGTGTGGTGGTTTTTGGACTCTTCCTGCTGGCTGCTAAATGCTTCTCGCCTCCTCCCTTGTTAGGGTGGTTGGTTTTCCACTAGCTCGTTATCCCACAGTCATCCATCCATCAGCATCTCAGCGGCCCATGAGCGATAGGGCACGTACACTGTCTGAAGACGGAGAGAAGAAAGGCTGTGAATACTGAATATGACTCTGAGTACAGATGAGGCATCAGGGCCAGGCTCCCAATGTCTCAGTAGTCCTATCAAATGCAAACCACACCCTAAATCTCTGTATTTTTTAGATAAGGTCATGAACTGTGAGAGATTGGATTTGGTGTAAACTCTTTTGTGGGGGTTTTCATGTTCTAAATCAAGAAGAGAACAAACCCACTTGCACTGCCCACACAGTGTATTTCCAGGAGATGAAGGAATTCTCCCCTCACATCACAGGCTGATCCCTGCTTGTTGTTTGGTTTACACGGTCTTGCCTGATTCTGATCACAGAGGAGTGAACCGATCCGGTAATCATTTGGATCTGTCTTAATCCTGGCAGCCTGTGCCGCAGTTGTTGCATGAAGCAGAGCAGGATACCACCCAACTAGAGATCAGCTGTCAGAGCTGGCCATTTATTTAACTCTTCTCCCTTTGCTCCTCTTTCCAGCCCATCTGGGAACAGAAATCTGGCCACAGTGATAACAATTGGTTAGGCTTTTAAATGCTGCCACCACCATTCCACTGGTGGAGGTTTCAGGAAAGCGGTAAAATGCCAATGGGAGAGTTAAATTAAATGACCTTGTAAATGGTGATGGAAATGTAACTCGTGGTATACTATGCAGGCTTTTTAGAGTATAATTAAAGAGATGAAAGAGATGGCATTAAAGAGGTAAAATATAATGTATTCATACATCTGTGCTGAGTGTGTAGTGTTCTTTCCAGTGCAGTGACACGTTTTAATCCACTGCTCTTCTTTTGTCGTATCCAGAGAAGGAGACCAACCTCAAGTCATTCATCCTGAGGGATCTGCTGCCGTCATCTGTGGACAGTTATTACAGATACACCGGCTCTCTGACCACACCACCCTGTAGCAAGGTAGTGGAGTGGATCATCTTCTCCAGGCCTGTATATGTGTCTCAGTCACAGGTACGTTTACTCCACATATTCACGCTCACACACATACAGCTATATTCTCCACACACAGTCAGATCCCATTTTCACACAGTTAGTGGATCACTTGCTGTCCCACAGTGGGGATGTGCAAGCAATTTTTCCCCTCATCTACCTCTCCTCTTTCCTTCGTTTTACCTCATTCCTCCCCAGCTCCCCTGCATATGACACCACAAGTGCCTATATAGTGGATGATTAAGCAGGAAGGGGGAGCCAGCAGCTTCCTGGCACTTGAATGATATGCATATATCATGCTGTCGGTCTGAGACAATGCCTGTGAGGTCTTAAATAAAAAATGGCTGCACCGGATGGTTATCAAAGTTGTTCAAGTGCAAAAACGTTCATTAATTTAAATGTTCATTAATTTAAATTATTGCAGTAAATTTAACATATGTTCAATGAAAATCATAGCATTTAACTCTCAACTGTGTTCTGTATAATTGCTTACCTCAGGCTTGGCTCCCTGTATTGTGATTTTTGGAGCTAATATATGCCAAATCATGCCCTGCGCTTTTTGCTGATCCCATACACAGTCCTTGGCTACATCTTTTTATACATACAGTTCTTAAGTTACCCAGCTGCATATCCTCTAGAGCGTTCCATACTGTAGAAATTTGCAGGGTTCAGTGGAATATCTATCAACTTGCAAGAGGACAAGTCTTTTGTTTTGAAATGACTTGTGCTGCAGGAATATTGACCATAGCTACTGTGTTTGTGACGCTCACAGATAGTCTTTTATGAACCTGTAATTCATTTCTCCAAGCACGCATAGGACACATTGATTCCACAGTATCAGTAATGTGTAGTCATTACTGCACACAGCAGGAGATCATTCATGGCAATCAATGGCCACAAATTTGCCCCATTGAGAAGTTACAACCCGGTAGGTAGCCAGGATGATGAAGTCTGTGCCTGCTGGTGCCTGTGGTGTGAATATTTCTTGCAAATATGGTGCTCCGGTTGTGAACAGTCAGCTCCTAGCAAGTGGCTATAAATGCAGTCCTGGATGATATATTGCATTTGAACACACACATACGCACACACACTGACAGAATCATTCAAATTTTCAATAGCTGCTCTTTGTTTCTCTCCATCTAGCTTGAAGCCTTTTACAATATCCTTACAACTGAGCAACAGGATCACGTCAAGTCTGTGGAATATCTGAGGAACAACTTCCGACCCCTGCAGGACCTTGACAACAGGAAAGTCTTTAAGTCAGCTGTAAAAGACGCATGGCAGAAAGATTTGACGGAGATCTTGGGAAGTCCTTATGGCACAGAAGCTTCAAGAGGTGAGCTGCATTTTTTAAAAGCATGGCTTTATAGCTGAGTGTTATAAACTAGTTCAACTCTCTTAACCATTAGTGAGTGGGCGAAGATGCCCAAATATTCTGCTACAGTATATTTAATACCACATAGGCCTGCACAATATTGTAAAAAACTAATATTGTGATTTTTTTTTTTTTTAACCCTGTGATATATATTGTGATATGAAAAAATACTCAGCCTTATATAATAGGTGTGGTGTCAATGAAAATGGTCAAACAAATTTGTTTTGTTACATCTCATTGTGGTAACAGGTGCAAGGCACTGTCGAAACAGAACACGTGTTTCAATATCATCCTTCTTGTAGCCAAAATAATTCCCGATAGCTGACGTTGTTTTTATTTTTGGCACCAAGTATTGATTTACAGTGATTTTTCTCTTGTTTGTTTCTCATTTTTCTCCAAACTGATTAAGGACTATTGTGAATGGTGGATCACTGTGCGCAGTGTGTGTCACACACCCTTGAAATTAGATGAGAACATGTTGAGTTCATTTGCCTCTTAATTGCAGGACCTGCGATGTGAATATTGCATGTACATATATTGTGATGTCAATGCTCAAATGATATATTGTGCAGCTCTAATATCAGATATATTTTTATCATCTTTTAATAATCTACTCTTTGTATTGTTTTGTTTCTACTTGCATTACATTTTCAAATTGCGTGTCATTGGATGATTTTATGGGTCTGCTCATTGTACTAGTTATTGTTTTAAGAGATTTTATTCTTAGTTTTAAAGGTTTTAATTCACTTGTCTTTAGTTTAATATTCAGTTGTTGCCCTTGATAATATTATTGTTATTATTATTATTATTATCATTACTATTATTATTGTTGTTATTTCGTTATTATCAGAGATGCAGTCGTGAAATTTTGGGCTTCCATTTAAAATTGCAATTTGCCAAATGCTAAGAACATTGTCATTTTGTATTTTATGGCACAACAAAGGGAAATAAGTTACAACAAAAACAAATGAAAATTAAAGTTGCTAGCAGTATTGGGCAGGACCATGTTCTGGCCTGGTTCTGCCACCCGTCACCATTGACACCACAGCTTTACTCACACCTCTCTTTCCTGACTCCAGCTGCCACCCTTTTGGGGGACCTTATAATACTCATGATTAACCTCGTTCATTAGGTTTTTATTTTGTAAATCCTAATAGCTATTAAGCATTTCCAAACCACTGTTAGAAAATATGCAAAAGAAAAGCTTAACAAATTGTGAGTGTGTGAGTTTGTAACATGGCTCTTTAGGGAGCAGACATGTGTGTCTGTGTTAAATTTAGTGAGAAACCACTTCTCAAACAACCCATAACCATCATATCGTATCCAAAAATACTTTGCATGTGAGACTTGTGAACGTATCGACTTCTGGAGCTTATAAAAAATAAGGCAGTTATAACAAAGTTGTGAATACATTTTTTGACAAGTGTGTACAGTATGACAAACGGCCTCGGAAAAGATAGTTATTGATGTTTTAGTTTGAAAGGTGAATTGTAAGCTTCCTGTTGGAGTTAGCTCATGGGTGTCAGTGTATGGTTTGTAGGCCTCGATGAGACAAAAATTTCAGCATTTGTTTCATTTCCTCTATTTAGGTAGAGCTACCAGGCACATTTTGACACCTAAAAGGTTAGCTTTTATATTGCATCAAATGTTTTGCCAAATTTGGTGAGTTTTTGAGCATGTTTAGGGGGTAATAAAAAAAATAAAAAAAAACGAATGAAACACAGGGAGGGAGAGAGACACACCCTACAGGTTCTCGACCAAAAAAAGTTATAAAACGAAACACTGAATTTTTCTAAAATCCTCAAGGCTCTCATCAGGTTGTCTTTGAATAAGCACAAATTCAGTCATACAGAGTTATTGCAAAACTTTTAATAAAGCGAAGCAGATAAGCATCAGCTACTGTTACGGGTGAAATGTCATATCACATTGTGCTCCCACCTAGAGTGAAATGTGCTATAAAAAGTTTTTTATCCTAGCTTGTATCAGATTTGCTTTGGTATTTACACTGCAGTCCACGTCTGACTGGTTAAACCCACAGACCTCCTGTAATTACAATTATTACTCACAATGGCATAAATTCTCCAGGCTGAAAGTAGTTAGTTTGTTGAAAATAAGAGCACGGCCATTAAGTGTGCATTAGTGTAGCATAATGTATACTGAACTATTTATTTCTTTGAGAAAGCACACATTAGGCAAAGACGGGGGAGTATCACATTAGTACATCCAAAACCTTCCCAATATCTTTATGCTGTCACACAAACAAACAACATGGTTATTTTTCTGTCTGTTGGTTTGCAGCCTTCAAAATGTCCTAATTTGGTTCCCCATTAGTGCCCATCCTCAGGTGACCCAACAGCCACAAATCATGTCCAATACTGTCTCCACATTAAATATTTTGAACGCATCTACCATTATATGTCTGCAAATTTGTCCAGGTTTTTCAGCAGCATTTGTTCCTGATCAAAAATTCATAGATGCCACGCTAAAAATGAATAATGAGACTTCTGATAGCATTTCGGGAGCAAATTAAAGTACCTCATCTAGTTTGTCATCATGGATATCCATTCATGAGCCCCAGCATAAATCAGGAGGTCGGACAACATTGCAGAAGCTAATTTCTTTTCTCTCATCGTTACATTATAATTTTTTTTATATATCAAAGTCTGTATTAATACCACACACAAACCTCATGGAGGACTTGATTAGAGTATGTTTGTTCATCTTTCTCTTTTACATGTGCATCTAGCAGTGCGTTCTTCAGCAGAATAGTACATGAACTATGGAGACTAATGAGAGAGGCTGCTGCTCCTTAAAGTGGTGTTGTTGGTGTCTGGCGGAGAGAATTGATTGGGATTGCTTGTGATGAAGTTGGAGCACTCTAACGCGCCCGATCAGTAATCATCATTAATATGTGGCACAGCTAAAATAGACCCATACAAATTAAGTTGTGAAATTGCTTTTGTGGCATTATGTCAGTGGGCAGAATGAATGTGGACCAGTATCTGTACTTTTTTCCTCTTTTCCCAACACTTCCACTTTCCTTTTCTAGTGTTCTTTTTTTTTCTCTTTGCCTTTCTTATATTTGTATTTCTCTGTGTTACAATGTAAAAAAAAAAAAAAAATTGGGAGGCATTAGCATTGTCAGTCTTCTCCTCAAGGGTGACATCTGTCAAGGTTGTGTGAGGGAGATATTTATCTCTGCACGGTAAATCATGGCTTGGCTTGTAAATATTTTGAAAACCAGGGACGCACCATGGCCGTGTGTTCAATCAATGTTCTTTTCATAGCCATGAATGTTATTTTGTGGCCATTTGAGATGCCACACAATAATAGTTTTGATGCAAATGGAAGGTAGCACATTATTAAAAAGTGTGTATTGTATATGTGTATGTGTAACATCAATTGCTGCTCTCTGATCCAAGTAAATACACCGGTTAATATAGCCACCACAGATTGTCTATTTTTAAAAAAAAATACGTTATATGCAAATTTTACAGTATACAGATCAAACAAATAAACATAAAACAGATCATAGCAGTTAGAACATCTAGGCTCAACTTTTAGACAAATAAAATACAGAATTTTTGCCTTATTTCATTTAGCTTTATATTTCTTAATTATGATGTTTATAGCTGGACATTTTATGTGATAACAATATTTTGGTAAAATGTTATTTTTAATTTTCCAAATCATTAATTGTCTAATATTATAATGTTTAAAGCCAGTGCTGAAGCTATATTTAGGCCTGAGATGACATACCTCGCATAGAGTACATTCACATTCCCTTATTTCCCCTTATTCCCTTATTCCCTGATCCTCCCCATATGACCTGGAAATCGTTCTGGTCCATCATCAAAGAGAGCATCCCAAAGTTCCTATTTGAGCTCTGGGGAGTGAGAATTGAGGATACATGAGACCATCCTTCATTCTTTTATCAAACAAACCCAGCCTTTTATTAAAAATATGTTACTGATCAGGCGGCACAGTCAATGACACTGATCTTAGATGTGGACAAAACAAACAGAATACAACTAGATCTGGTTTGATTTAAAGAAAAAAAAACTAGTGCATCTATGGGTGTGACTGGCGGGGAAAACAAACTGCAATAAAAAAACATTTCTCTTTTAAGCAAAATATACGCTTTGTCTAATCAAATTATTTCTTGCCTGCCAAAGATGATAAAACACTCTAATTATAGATGTATTAAATATTGAATTCAGAAAAAGAATATCTACTTAAACAGTTCATGTGTGCTCAGTACATCTCTACTCACTCTGTGACCGATCCGTACATAATATTAATGTAGAATGCAGTTTTTAATGCATATGCAGATATTTGTCAAACTGTTAAAACATATTGTCACAGTCTGTGCAGAGTTAAAAAAAACTCACTGCTGTGCAGACACTGATAAATGAGTGTCCTTACTAATTAACTGGACAGAGTTTATGTGTGCAAATCCAAACTCCATAAAACCATAAAGGGTCTCTACAGAGCATTTTAAAGCCCACTGATAGCTGATCAGCTCTGAAGGCGTCACAAGAAACAGACGTTGCTTCAGAGTTTGGCTCAGAGGAAAGGATGTCTCATTTCTTTAAAAACAAATTTTCTCAGTTCCTCTCTCTTCATGTCTCCTGTGGGAGGGACTAAGACAACAGTAAAAGACACAAGTGAAGGAAATGGGCAATTAAGGGAATGGGGATCTACCCGTAACAAGGAGGAAGTCATGCAAATCGTGAGACAACTGTAAACAATTTTCAAAATTCAGCCATATTGCTTTCTTTATATTTTTAATTGAATTCTTTTGTCATCATACCAATGTCAACACACAGCTACTTAAGACATATAGTACAGCCTAGCGATAAGAGAAGCACTGAAACTGCCCTTTGTTGACAACAGTCAATTCATCCCATTCATGGTGGAACCTGCCAGGAGAAAGATTCATGCTTTGCTCTAAGTGGTATTGCACACTGAGGTGAAACTGCTCTGAGGCTAGCAGTTATTTTAGAGGAAATAACTGTATGTATTCAAAGAAACATAGGATTTCACCTGTGGCATCACTGCTGGTAGTTATTTTGCTTCTGAGTCAGTGTTTGATGCACAGTTCACCATCCGATTAGTAGTATATCACAGTTCAAGCATCAGATGAGCTGCCAAGCTGCCAGTTTATCTAAACATCTCAATATCAAACCTCCCTCAGATCAGTAAGTGAATGCAGTACACAGATGTGACAACAGTAGATAGTTGTCATAACATGATTACAGGTTACATGTGTACTTGGAGCTTGATAAAGCTGTCCATTATATGCTGCATACTGTCCCAGATGTGTGTTTTAGTGATACTGATGGAAAGGATGATGGCTGTCATATCGGTAATCACACACTCCTCTTCAGCTGTTATTCATTGACATCAGAACATTCAAAGTGTTATCATGTATTTCACACCTTTCACACCTCATCAACACCCAAAGATTTACTTGCCGTTGTTTTTTTTTTTTTCCCTTCATGTCCCTCTGACTGATTCCCTCACCCTGTCTGCTTTTCACATATCATGGTGCATAATTTGCACCATAGCTTCTCTGTGTAAATGGAGAAAACTGTGGTGACAATTTCAATTTGGCACAAACCCTGAGTGCATGTAATCGGCTGACACTGATTCCTGATTGCTGTTGCCCTGATGTACTGAGAAGCATGTCCAGATTGTCCCTCACTCACAGTGACAGAGCCTTGTGTAAATATCCATGCTTCAGCCGACACTGCCACCTTGAGGCTGACGTCCATGTTGATTTCCACACCTCCTGCATCCTTCATAATGTAATAGACAGGAAGTTGCAGTGTTATCTGTATCACATGTCAAATACTCAAACTAGCCACTGGGACTTTTTCCTGAATTCTGTTGAGTGTTGAAAACTGAAAAGTGTCACAGTTGTGGAGACTGGCGGTCTCCACAGATACCCGAGATTCTACCTGACCACAGCCAAGCCTCCTGGAGTGTTTTTGTTATTGAGTTACTGTATCATTGTACACCATAGAGGTTTTCCAAGTGGAAAGGGCTTCAAGTCAGGCCAGCAGCAGACGGTAATAATAGGCTTGTTAAAAGAAAACCTGGATCCTGCACAGACACAAGTCTTTCTGGTCAAGCAGTCCTCCCAGCCACATCCTTTCATTTCCACCCAGCTGCATTCAGATGGGAAAAAGTGACACTTTTCCTTTCTCTTATTAATAATTTTCGTTTCATGCTCCCTCTCTCTGTTCTTGCAGTGTGCAGCAGTGCCCCAGTGAGCATGAAGATCCAGCCGCTGAACCAGACTGCTCTGATGGTGAGCTGGGAACGCCCTCTAACCATCTACCACCCACCCATCACCAGTTACATGGTCTCCTACAGCTGGGTGAAACGTGATGTTGCTGATGAAAAGACCTTTACAAAGACTGGAGACCAGAGCATGGTGAGTAATAGCAAGAGCTGCCAACAAGAACTGAAAATATACTGTAGTATTTGCACAAAGAAAGCAAGGAAATTTGCTGGGGTTAGTTAGGTTATGTTTGTATTTCTAAACAGCTTTTTATTCCCCCCGAGATGGACACAGTTTAAACGGCGATGACAGATGGGCAGACCCTCAGATCTTCTTGGCGGGATCAGAGTGGCTAAAGGAGTGACAGGTTGTGATGAACTCGGCGTGTGGCTGTTGCTCGGTCGATATGAGGGTCCAAGCACTTCCCTGTCACTCATCTGTCCATGAATAGACATGTAGGCAGAACTGAGAAGCCTATAATCTGTGCAATGTTTTGACAAAAACACCCATGGTCTTCTCTCAGTTTTACTATTTTCTCCAAACTTCTTTGTACATTGATTTCAGTTGTAATTATTCCGTGAACGGGTTTAGAACATGATGGGGTCAAGTGTCGAATGGGACTCATTCCTTACAGATTTCACACAAAATAACTATGCTTTTTTTTTTCTTTCACCAATTTAAACTCTGTGTAATCATTTTAACAAATTCTGTCTGTTTTTCCGGCCACACAGACAGCTCTTTGAACACAAACTGTCTTCTTTTACTAAACCATGCAGGCAGCTGTGCAAGTGTAGTCCTTTAGATCTCAATGCAGTTCTTGACATCAGTGATCATACATTTCTGCCTGTCTGCCTTGAACACAGAAGAGAGAACATTGACTTTCTCACCAGAAATATATCCTCCCCTGTAGGAAGCTACAGCTACAGCACTATTCAGGCTCACACCATATATCTCTCTCCTCAGTCACACATCCTTCCATTTGTGGATACCCAGCTGTGCATCGCTTTCAAGCTCACTGACCCCCACCTGTCCTGACAGTCTGCATGACTGCCTTTTTTGATATAAATGGCGCAGGGGCAAAACAGACGCCCAACTGCGCAGAGACCTGGGATCAGTTTCCTGGTGGCTGTACATCTGGATTGGTCATGCGTTTCATTGAGTGCAGTTGCCATCATCATGGGTGGGAGGTTGGTGAGAGATCACCACTAGTGACTTCTGCTGGATGGTTGGAGCTACTGCACACTGTGTGGGTGGGTGGGTGGGGGGGTTTAATGTGAACCTTATGAAATGACACAATATTTATTTGTTTTCGTTGTATTTGTTTTTGTTTTTCTTGTTGTTTGCTGCATCGGCGTATAATTTATTTACTTTATACATCTTATATTACCGTCCTTCAAGCTCATTTTTCAGTTTTTCAGAAATGGAAATACTATAGTTCACCTCAATTTGAGACTTGCTGCACTGGTTACATCCTATTTTGAACATCATCCAACTGTATTTACTGACCTTTAACTTCTCATCAGCCACAGTGCACCACAAGGTCCTCTGGCGGACTTATCATATCTCTACTGACTGGTACATTCTAGTATATTCTCCGTTAAGACTCCAATACTGGGAAACAACCTCCCTCACAAGCTGGGTGTTACATGTAACCACTTATTGTTTGGCTTATGAAATAGCCTCACAGAGCCAGACTTAATGTTAATGCCATGTCAGTGCAGGAGAAAGGTCCAGCTGAACCCATTAGCATTTGAGAATAGGGAATTGTTTGTGTATCTTGAAACCATCATAAACATCTAGGGTGGTCATAAGTCAACGGCACAGAGCGATGGTGCCTTTACAAAGTGAATAGGATGAAAATTTGTCTTGGTGCAACATCTCCATTTGAGGAGGAGACCCCTATTATTGTAATCATTACATTTCTATTCAAGAAAATGCTACAATGTCATCTTCATCCAAATTTTTCAGTATGTTACTAGTTTGGATGTTGCTGTTTGATAAAGTGAGGGGGAGTTTGAACAAAGTAATGTGTAGGTAGCAACAGGGGAACAGAATGCTGACTTCTGAAGGAATATTTATTGCCATTTTGGGTGATTTCCAATGGTTACAAAATTATAGACAGATTTAAGAACAATGTGAAGTATAACATACAACAAACCCCAACAGCCAGAATTGAAAGAAGAGATTTTGTGAACGTCTGGTCTGCACCCTAAACCTTTCAGCCCCAAAGGCAATTTAGAATGTGTTAAATTCAGTGCTTGCTTGTCTGTAGATGTAGTTAAATTCAATAGTCCCCAAGTCCCATTGACAGTGTTGGTATGGTCCTTTCCTTTAGCTTTCACTTTTCATATTTTTGTCCATTTCATTACCATTTTAATTTTCAGTTTTCATCTCTCCATGCATTCAAGAAAAAAAAAAACAAAACAAGCATTCACTGAGGATCATTTTAATATAAATAAATCCATCTACACACTGGACACAAGGTTTTTAACGATATGTAGCTGCTTTCAGGATCAGTTCAACAAAATAGTGACTGAATTAATCATCGATGAAAATATGTTTTTATCCACAAATTTAATCAGGCTTTCTAAAATGTGTGGACGAGGTTTTAAGTGTTTGTGTATGTGCATCTTTTTCTTGCAGAGAGCAGTCATTACTAATGTTTCCCCTGACGTCCTGTACCTCTTCAGAGTGCTAGCAGTGTGTCAGCGTGACCTGCGTAGTGATTTCAGCCAAACACTGCTGTTTAGAGGTAACTCCACTCATCATTTCACCCACAGTAATAATCAGTGTCTGTTAAGAAAAAAAAAATACACACAAAATAGATTTTTTTAAAGTGCTGTCTTGTTTTTCAGCTAATACAACAAGGATATTTGAAGGCTCTCGTATTGTGAAAACTGGGATGGTGAGTTTGCCTGAAGATGGCAGCACAAATTTCTTTTGGCAATGCACATTGGGGTCTGTTGTTTAACCACTCTCTTATGTCCTCTTCAGCCCACAATTTCTCCAGCATCTTCAGCAGACATGGCTCCCATTAGCTCTGGTTCTTCCACTTGGACGTCCTCTGGCATCCATTTCTCCATTGTCTCCATGGCAACAGGGATGGGTCCCTCCTCGAGTGGTAGTCAGGCCACAGTAGCATCAGTGGTGACTAGCACCTTGCTGGCGGGCTTAGGTGTTGGTGGAGGTGTCATTTCTTCCCTGCCTAGTTCCGTTTGGCCCACTCAGGCCCCCCAAGCCACTCAAAACCCCACACAAAACCCTTCAGCCCCACCTGCGAAGTCCAGCACGGAGCAAATGGTGTCACAGGGCTCTGAGACAGACACCCCATCAGAGGACGGCCAGACCACACGAGACGGTGTGGAGGAGGAGGAAGAGGAGGGTGAGACAGAAGGAGAGAAGGAAGAAGAAGAAGATGTGAAGAAGAAGAAAAACAAGTCTGAGTCCACTAATGAGGAAAAGCAAACTAACAGCACTGTGGCCAAAGAGTCTTTAATCCCCACCCCTGCATCCACAGCCAAAGAGAAAGACAGAGGGAAGCCTACAGCCAAAGGCACCACAGTACCTGAAAGCACTGGAGATGAACAGCTGGTCAACATAGATGTAAAAGCAGTCCCCAGTCAGGAGCCTCGTAATGACAGTGTAGAAATGCAGATTCCCCAAAGCTCCACGCTGGCTCCAAAGATCAGTATTATTTGGCCATTCTCTGTCCACACTGGTATGTTACAATATGCTTTTTTTTTTTTTTTTTTAATCAAAATGTCTTTCATCCAAACATGAAAATCTCTTTTGAAATTTCAGTAAGGTGTCTTCATATGAGGCAAGACTTCTCTCCGAGCAGCCTAATTTAGTATAACAAATAACTTGATTTAAGACGGTGACTTCACTGGTTACCATCTCAGTCAAAGACAAAGCTTCAGGCTTTTGTGTCACTACAACACAGAGCCCTGAAGGCAAAAGTAAGCTGTTTGCCAGAGGGGTTGTGCCTCGAGGAATTCGTTTAAACATACAGTACTACAGAAGAGTTTGCCTCAAGGGAGAGCCTTTTTGTGAAGATTTTTTTTAGCCAAATCTTTTGCTGTGACAACGTTAGAAATTCATATAGAGGGGATTTGGATTGAAAACTGGTATCTGAAATTGGATATTTATGTTGCACTCAAACTGTTGAGAATATGTGGTACATAAGAACCACCTACCTCATCTGAATCTGATAGTACTGCAGTGTCTGACTGACAGACAGATGTTTAGTTTATGATTTCATTCTAAGCAGTGTGTAGTTTTTAATCTGTAATGGTTTTGATTTTTGGATCGAATAATGAACTCTCTGAGGTAACATGATTATTTTCATTGTTTCATAATCTGATTGTTATTTGTGATTCAAATTGCTTTTCAGGTTCATCCAAGAGTTACGAACAAAATACTTTGAGTCCTAAACAAATGCACTGCATGATTCAACATAATCACTAAGAGCATTTCACTAAGGCAACCCAATAAAAGACTCCGATTTTCATTTAGTGGTGCACAGTATATTCATTTTCTGTCATTTGGGATTTGGGCGTAAGTAATGTTGAGAATTAGGGTTGGTTTAACCTAGGGGATATGACACTGTAGTCTGGCAACCAAATGAATTGTATCGTTAGATTTCTTTGAATATCACAAGAAACATCTGATCTTACCCAAATAAACAAGAAAATATAAACCAAAGCTCTTGTTATTTAAAATATTTTAAGCCTCAAAAGCTTCATTTTAGAAAATAGAATTTGTGTTTGCGATGTTGCTCAAAAAGAATCAAAATGATTAAATTTGCTGCCAATTTTTACTGACAGTTAAAGCTCCTATTTGTCAGATTTGAAATGTTCTCATTTTGATGTACCCCACATCTCCCCAGTGAATATGTCAAGGAGACAGAGAATGAAGGACAGAAGGCAATACAAAGACTGCATCAATCTTTCATTTTCTGTTGGTTTCTTTAATCACAGTTTCTACAAACACACTGTGGTAGAAAGATGATTCTGTCTCAGGGATATCTTTGTGCATGTTCCAAGTGTATGGTATTTACACGTGCTGGTGTTTCATTCCAGATAGGACCATCTTGACCAACGTGACTCGCACTCCTCAACCGGGGATGGGCCGGATGGTGTGGATTGTCCCCCTGGTGGTGGTGTCAGCTCTCACTCTGCTCTGCCTCATAATGCTGCTGATTGTGATGGTCTACTGGAGGTAAGAAGAAGGTCAAAGCGTAGCCGTGTTCAGGTATCAAACCACATTCTGGAGTGATCATTTTACAGCTAAACTGGTCGAACAGAAACACATTGCACTCAGAGAAATGCCTCTTCTCTTCTGGCTCCGTTTTTCTTACTGTTCACAGTGGTATCAATAACTAGGCTGCCCTTTTCCTCACAGAGGTGTCATCTATACATTGTGTTAAACTAACATTTGTAGGTTAAAAAAAAAAAGTGTGATGCCTGACGCTTGGTTGCATGACAGGATTTTCCAGTCGGTCTGTTACACATTCACACCTGTCTGGTTACAGTGAGTCCCGTCTGCTTTCTACACATGCATGCGTTTGTGCCATCAGTCTCCAACGGTCTGCTCTGCTTTCTTGGCCTCGTCTGACCTGCTCAATGTACATCATGCCCATCACCCTCCTTGGTGAAAGCCAGGAGACCTGAAGGCCCTCCAGAGCCAGCAGGGGTCCCAGCTGTGTCTTCATCTGCTGGGCTAATTTCCAACCACGCTATTGGACGCCCAGTAATTACACAGGCCAAGCCACTGGCACATGCGGGCTGGATAATGAGTTACAAATAGCACTATGGACTGTTTTCTCAGCTGGTCCCGTGCATACATAATGCAGAATACTGCTTGTAGAAGTTCTGTGGAGGATTTTGTTTATTGACAATCTGGGATTTATGTGAATCGTGCTTAATGGTTATTTTTACTGTATAGTATCTGAATTGGGACTTAACTGCAGTTTGGAGCATTGTATAGTTCCACGTAATGTAACAGTTTTTTTATGTTGAAAAGGAATGTATTAGGTGCAGCGCATCTGAAAGTTATGTTATTTGAGCAGAAGAGCAGGGG
Source organism: Maxillicosta whitleyi (assembly GCA_029822895.1). Classification (NCBI taxonomy): domain Eukaryota; kingdom Metazoa; phylum Chordata; class Actinopteri; order Perciformes; family Neosebastidae; genus Maxillicosta; species Maxillicosta whitleyi. The sequence continues at coordinate 9,110,689 of JAPSES010000211.1, forward strand.
CTGCTGGGAGATTAGAAATGGTCATCACAGCTGTTGTTATGACAGCTCAGACAGTTCAGACAACGCCTGCTTTCCCTTGGGGAAGAGACCATGATTGAAGATGAAATCAACCCATTCACACTCTCTTTACTCTTCATGCTCTGTGTAGTCTCTCTTAGTAACAGTATTGACTATTAAAAGCAGGAAAATCCTCTACTCACAGATGTTCTAGTCATTAAGAACACATCACTGTAGTCCATTTTGATTTAGAACTGTTTATTTAGCAATATGTAATTATAAACCATACATCATCAGTTTTCATTTTTTGCCTGTTAAATTGTAGCTAATTGTAGCATATTAGGTCTATCTGTACTGGAGTAATTTCATAAGTTGCAGTACACATCTGGAAGCTTCTGTGCTTTAAGGTGTTTGTTGAAAACACACAGATGTTAAATAGAAAATGAATCCCAGCTCATATCAGTGCTGCTGACGGCCGTGTTAAACGTAAAATGGGATGCTTCACTCCAGTTTTTAAAGAAATCGACATCTGTACAAGCTGTATATATCCACACATTTCCCACTCCCCCAAGTGTTCTTGTGAGACCCTGAATGAGAAGTGGTGATGAGATGTTGACAGAGCAGGTTAGTTAGCTGCACGGCATCTGCACCCACAGGGACCCATTACTCTGGGAGACTGTGACGCAAAGCAAGGGGGGAGCTCTCCTCATTTGTTTTTCACCCTCCCCTCTTTCTCCATTTCTCCCCTCTCCCTCTCTCTCTGTGTATTTCTCTTTCTTCTCTCTCCTTCTATATCTTTTAAATGCTGTGCAGCCTTCTTATTTTTGTTTCATCTCTCTTAAAGAATGACTAGCCTCTGCTCCCTCCTCTGCATCAAGTACAGGTAGGATTAAACCTGAAGAAAAAAAAAATGCTGGCACTGGATGAAACACAGGGTCTTTCTTTCTGCATTTATTAGTATACATTGTGTGTGGTGGTGTGTGAAGAGGCGGTAGGGTTTGACAGTCTGTGGAGGGTGTTCAGCACCTTAGAGATTTAAAAGATTTACAGAGGGGTTTTTTTTTTTTTTTTTTTTTGAGTAATTTCAGTTTTGTCTTATTTTCTCTGGAATCCTTCCTTAACTAAGACTTGTACAGACCACAAAATATTTTAGCCTATTAGCAGTATGCATCAGTTTGACAAGAGCGGCAATGATCTGCTCTTTTAGAAGCTGTTGATTGTTTGAACTGGACTTAAAACTGCTGTGTAAAAGTTTGGACTACCTGCACTTCAGATAGCTAAAAAAAAATGACATATTAAATAACAGTATTTCTGACCTGGGGTTGGATATAGCTGTGTAATGGATGTCAAACTTTCATCTTGTAACACAAAACTTTAGGAATATTGTTTTTCACCTGCTTTGAGTAGTAGCAGCAGGGGGCAATCATCGAAACATGTCCAGCAGAAAATGCACCTTTTACTGGATTTTGATCTCGTCAGATCAGAGAGGGAGTTTTGAAAGTGCTATGTTTTGTCCTGTGGAGAGATTGTATTTGGATTAGTTGTCTTCAGTTTGAATAAGGGCTAATTTTGGCACCGCGCTGTGTGTCGCTGTGAGTTGTTTACCTGTTCCCTGTTGTCATCTCACACTGCATTTCCAGTAGGCGCTCACAGACGACTTTATCTGTGTGCGATCAGCTGTGTCTCAGCTACTCTGGAGTTTTCATTAGTAGTTTGCTGCAGTTCTCGTGTCATTCTATTCGACATTCAGATGCTGATGTTGACAGACCGGATCTGAGAACAATGGGATAACAACTCCCTAATAGACTTTACTGTGACTTCATCTGTGCTGATAGTGTGTGGTTTCACTGTTCTGCTTTCTATGTGTCCCTGTAGGAGGTTTTTTCAGACTGCTCACTTCTATGTCGAGGAGAGTAGCTCTCCACGGGTGGTGGCCAATGAGAATATTCCAGTCATCCCTATACCAGGTAACCTCTGTTTCTGTATATCGTTTACATATAGTATTAAATATTAATAATTTTGTGCGCACGTTGCCTTTGTATTTAATCCCTTTCTATATACTGTATTTCTACATTACTATATACATTCATATACTATATGTCAGACAGAAAACACCATTAATTAACCTCTTATTTTCTTTGTTCTATCCATCAGTATCTCTAGTGTTCATTTGCATGTAAAATGACTTTCATTGTACACATTGTGTGTTTGCCTTTCCCCTTCCAGGCTCTAGTGCAATGGCAGCTAGTTGATATCAAACTTTACTTTCACAAGCTCAGGGACACTGTAACGCTATGAGACTGTATCGTAGTTACAGAGCACGGCAGATGCCAGTATCGACTCCACATTCATTGCTTTTATTACTCGTCTGCTTCTTTTGATCTCCGTTTCCTTCTCTCCCTCTCTCTCTCTTTCTCTCTCTCCCCATTTTCCTTTATCTTTCTATTTTTTTTTAATTATCTATGAAACTACAGCAATTTTCAAGCACATAAATTCTGAATGATTGAACAAGTAGTTAATAGAAGTTAAGACGTGAGGAAAAATGTTGACACGAGTAAAATTCATAGAACAGTTACTTTTATGGGCTCACCATTTTCATTATTCATCTTCTTATAGATATTTGAAGAGAAAATGGAAGAATCAGCCCAGTGTCAGAAGTATTGATCTTCCACAGGGCATTTGAGACTGAAAAGAAGAACAAGGCTCCTGTACAGTTTTATTTCTTGTCAAGTAAATCTGTGCCTAATGAACCTTAGTTTATTTCAATTTCAAACTCCTAAAGCCACATTTCACCCAGGACTATTCACATGAACTTACCAGACTGCTAAGGCTCTGTATTCTAATAGGGCAGAAGAGACATTTTGATAAATGAACAGATTTACAACCTGAAATTCACCTTTATGTTCTAACCACTGAGGCAAGTAAGAGTCTTAAAGGCCCCAGCTGCAAGGCTGTATTAGTTAAGGCATCGACCAGCATCAGAATCAGTGACAGCTGGGTCCCCTATACTATTGTCCCAGAGTCACAGAGACCAGTCTTATCAGAGATCCCTCACGTGTGATTGGGGTCTGATTTAACTCAGATGGAACAGATGCTACCTCCTATAAATGCCCAAAATATCATATGCCCCAAAATACCAAAACTAGGCAGTGAGGCGAGTCTATTAAGATGACATGGCTTAATTTTTCTTTCTTTTTCTTCTCTTTTTTTCCCTTTTCTTTTCTTTTTTTCTTTAAAAAATGTCCCTCTGAGTGTCTGATTTAAGGTTAACAAACCATACTTTACATTTGCTGCCTGGTTGCTTAGGAATTGGAAAAATGATGGATGACATTGGCTTTTTTGTGAGCCCTGTCTGAAGACCTCGCACATACACAAACAGCACAAGACAACACAATAAGGCCTTAGACAAACCCTGATTAGTGCGCTTTGCTGACAGTTTTGTTTATCTCTGCAGATGACATGGAGGCCATCCCTGTTAAGCAGTTCGTTAAACACATCATGGAACTATACAAGAACAACCTGCAAGGTTTCTCAGAGGAATTTGAGGTATGTCTGCGTGGGTCTGTTCACCACACATGTAAATAGTTGATCCAAACCAATATCTTAGTGTTGACTCCCACACCTTGTTCACGCTAACTTCTTACAATCAAACCACAAAGTAGAAACACAACATCAGAGGAAGTGATGGTTAACTCGTTGATTGATCACGTACATCATAAGCTCTACCTGTAGCCATAGGAAGGAATTAAACACCTAAGCAGGGATCACATAAAGATAACCATGCTGTTTTTGTCTCGATTTTCCCACTTCCCCACTGAGGATGGCAAACACCAGATTATTTTATATTTTATTAGATTTTCCTGTGGACTGAGGTGTGTTAAAAGTGAATTTGTCCCAATAATCAACTCTGTTTATCTTGTTACATTTTTACGACCAAAAATCATCATGTGTGTCATAACTTGTAAATTGTGAGGTGAAACAGAATGTAGTCCAATAAGAATCAAGCTGATTGAGGAACAAGGAAGCAGATGTAAATAAAAATAAGCAGGGCCAACCTGGAACATAAAGTTTGGTGGACCGCAGAAATTCAGGATTGGTAATTGGGGCTTTGGCTCAGTTATAATAAGTTAGAGCAGGTTGTCCAATGACCAAAGGGTTGGCGGTTCAAATCCTGGCTCCCACTGTCCACATGTCGAAGTGTCCCTGAGCAAGACACTGAACCCTAAATTGCTCCCAGTAGGGTCTGGCATGGCAGTGCCTTGCACGATACATTAGCATAGTAGCCGTCTACTGGTGTGTGTGTGAGTGTGTGAATGGGTGAATGTGAGGCCTATGTAAAGTGCTTTGAGTACCAAAAAGTGTATATATAGTGCTATATAAGAGCATTCCATTTAATACGTCAATATATAGTCCCAAGAACACCATCATCCCCTCCTCTCATATGTCCTCATCCATGTTGCGTGCTGTGTTTTCCAGTTGTTGCTATCTTCCTTCTCCATTTTTGTGTGATCATTTTGTGTGATTTGTGGAGGACTCGATTCTAGGTCGGTGGTGGGACAGAATTATTATGTGTGTGGTGTGTTGAGATTAACAGACCACACCACACATAGTCCGATCAAAACTGTTCAGTGCTTGATTTTTTTATTTTCATGTGTGGAGTCTGTAACACATAAAAAATGTTTTCAAATGTAGAAAATCCTTATGTGTGTACCTTGCTTTACATGGCACTCTATTACATGTTATGTGTATATTCTATGCTGTTACAAAGCATTTGCAAAGAAATGATTCATGAGCTTGATCAGAACTATTTAATATAAAGGTTGGAGAAGATCATGAAGATGGGTTTTAATATAATGATATAAGTGTCTGTGTGAATTTAAATGTTGTTTATCATCACACATCTTTGATACAAATCACATTATATAAAAGTTTCAAACACACCACCCATATTATGATTATTAACAGATGTAATATCAGAGTACATTATTACATTGCTTTAATGTCATCCTAAAAAAAAACAGTCAGTTATAAAATACAGAGTTTGAACCCAAAAAAAACAGGGTAAGTGTTAAAGCACTGGGACTGCAGCACATATTTGTTGTCTTCTTTTCCTTGTGTATTTACTGATGGTCTGTTCGACACAGGTCATTACCCCACTCCACTGTGCACATATTGTCTGCACTGGGTCCTGAGACTGAACAGTAGTTCAAGATTATTTTCTGCATGTGTTCGTGTGCAGGGTTTCTAATTTTGAACAGATGGTTGAGAGAAAGACTGAGAGAAAGATCAAGTGAGACGGAGGTTAATTAGAGGAGTACTGTCTGCTGGTTTTCTGGATGGAAACACATTTGCTGTGCAACCAGGTTAAGAAACGAGGCAAAAGCTTTACCCCTGGAGGATTCATTCTAATTGGGGTCATTTGATGTGAAGACTGTGTGCAAATGTGCTACAGTAAAGCTATGTTTGCAGTAGTTGTTTTAGTTTGTGGGTGGATGCATTGTGGTTTAGTGTAGTAATGAAGAAAGTTGTGTAGTGGAGTTCAAGCCCCAGCAATAGTAAGCATCTGTGTGCTCAAGTGTCCTTGACTGAGACACTAAATCGCTGCCACACTTTCTGCTTGCAGTTAAAGCACTATTGAATAAATGAAATCTGAGAGGCTACTGAGGAATAAAAACATTCAGGTCGTATGAAAACAGTAACAGTTGGAGTAAATATGGATTACTCGGGGAGGGTAATACAACTTTTGTATCTTTTACTTGGTTAATAAAATCCATCTCTGTGTATTTGTTGTCTCACCAGGAGGTCCAACGTTGCACAGCAGACCTGAAAATCACAGCGGAACACTCCAATCATCCAGACAACAAGCACAAAAACAGATACATCAACATTGTAGCCTGTGAGTCATCTGCTGCAAAATCTGATTATGGCGTCTGTTGCTGCACAATCAAATTCGATTGATTGTGTACAAAATATTATCTCTTTGGTTAATTCACATAAATATGTCGATGCTTTTCCCAGATGACCACAGCAGGGTGAAGTTACGAGCTCTAGCAGGAAAAGACGCTAAACATTCAGATTACATCAACGCCAATTATGTGGATGTGAGTACTACCAAACACTTGACCTGTTAAAATATTTCAAGGTCCTGGTTTTGTGTTCTTTTGTGATAGCTTCACTGAATTTATTACAGTGCAATTTCATAGGAATATTTTAGAATGAACAGCTCATATTTTAATGGCATTGAAATGTGTTTTAGAAGGTAAGAAAAGCCTTAATATTTGCCATTGTGGTGCGTTAAAGAGCTAGTTTAATGGCAGACCACGATTATGTATCTAAGAGCTTTATCAGTGTCAGTGGATAAAAGAAAGTTAGCTACTTCTTAACAGAAACCTCCACCATCATGTTTCAGGGCTACAACCAACCCAGAGCATATATTGCTGCTCAGGGTCCTCTGAAGTCTACATTTGAAGACTTTTGGCGGATGGTGTGGGAACAGAACACCGGCATCATCATCATGATCACAAACCTGGTGGAGAAAGGAAGAGTAGGTTTACTTCCACCTTAAAACATTCCTGCTAGTGATCAATTATCTGTCTGTTATTGATGTTTAATGTGACCGTTGTGTCCTTCAGAGGAAATGTGACCAGTATTGGCCAACAGAACAGAACAGTGAGCAGTATGGAAACATTGTGGTGACACTAAAATGCACCAAAGTACACGCCTGCTACACACTACGACAGTTCCTTATAAGGAACACTAAAGTTAAAAAGGTAAGTAAATACCACACCACTGCTGTTTTAATCTTATCAAAGTAGCTGTTGCCACAGTACTCTGGGACTACTTTCTCATTTGTCTATTACACAGAGCCAATCAGCGCCCTTGTTATATAATGTGTAGCCTGGTAACCTGTCACCCTGCTGCCTCAGTACTGTGGTAATAAGCATCGCACCTGCCATGTGCTTATCCGGTTACAGGAAAAGGCGAGGGTAACAGTTACCAGAATCTGGTTTGTGCACCTATTCACACTTTCAGTTTCAGTATGCAGGTAAATATCATGAAACATAGCTACTGAATTTGGCTGGGTTTTTGATGAATATAAATGAGCCACTGGGGCATCGCTCAGAGTGCAGAATTCAGATCATTTGATTGGCTCTGTGACAATAGATACACTGATATTTCATGTCACAGTACTGTGGCAGTAGCCATTGCCTAATCTTTTTTTATTACTATAAATTATGCTTTTAAGAAATTTTAAGGTTATTGTGCACAATCGTGGGGGCAGATCAGTAGGTGAAAATAATTGTATTGTGATGTTGAAAAGCAAAAACAGTCGTCATGATAGATGATTTGACATGTTTGATATGCCTAATTTTGAAAAAAGAAAAAAACTTGCTTACTATGTTATTTACTATAGCACTGATCATGTCTTTAGTTAACCCTTTAAACAATAAGCCTAAAATGGCCTGCCTGTTTTTTTTTTTCCTTATTTTGACATAAAAAGTTTAGGAAAATATGCTGTGAATGAATCTGTTTCCCATCTTCCCGGAGCACTTAGAACTTTAAAAATGTAGTAATCATTTACAATTTTCTGCATGTTATAATACTGTTAAAATGGCTTCTCCAGCTTCTAGTACAGGTGTGAGCAAAATTACCATAATGACCCAATGCAGAGCGGAACATTCAAGTTTCAGAAACCGTTGGAATTTTTGCAATTCTACAAAACAAAGAACTACAGGCATTCAAACTGAGCATACGAGCAGGATGTGTCAGCAATGACACATCAAGTTTTAAAGAGTTAAGAACTGAAATGCTTTATCACTTAGTTGTTTGAAAGGAAATAACTTGATATTTAATACTTAAATGATCAGCTATTAATGACTCATGGAGATCTTGTGTCTTTGAATCTTGAACCTGATGAAGAACAGAGGGCATTTTCACATCTGTAGTCTGTTTGTCCTGGTCCAAATCACTTCTGAGCATTTCTTATGTTATGTACTAATGCATGTTTCTCAATGCGAAACGTAGGCTCAGGATCTTGACTCACTTTTATCCCCTCACTATATTAATGCAGGTGGATGTAATGATGAGCATGTCTGTCTGTCTGTCCTTCCATCCATAAGTGGAACCATGCAACATTTTACTGAAAGTTTGACAGCTATATGTTGGACTGATGTAATCTCAGTGAATCTATCTGCTGTGCAGTGGTGGGTTCACCTCCATCCTTCTGCTAACTCTGCATCCCCCTCACTACGTTAGAGCAATCTACTCTTATCTGCAACTACACCCTGAAAATACCAGACACATGTCTGTGTTGTTTGGTTGGTCATTTTAACATCAGGCTTTCTTATGCACATGTTGTTCCACTGTAACATCGTCTCTCCCAAAACTATTTTTCCTGCACTCGTTACCGCCCAGAAACCAACTAAACAACCAACCTAACTTTACCCGTATTCCAGTATGGTAGTGGAGGATGCTAGAAGATTCTATACAGCTGTCACAATGCTAATGAAGCGTGGAGATACATCTGGGTATGTGAGACTACACATGAACATGTCAGGATTTTCTGCAGAAGAACAGGAAAACTGTTCTGCTTTTTTTTTGTATCAAACTTGATACAGTTATGTGATGGAGCGAGTCTTTCCTGCGAGTTTGTGTGTTATGTGTGTGTGTTGCCCCTCATGCTGTTTGTCATCATTTTGTTACTGGAGCAGAACGTGAAAACCATTCAATATTTTTCCACTAAACTACTCCAGAAACTACTCAACTCCTCTGCCGTCAGTCGGCAACTCAAAGAAAATAAGCTAAAACCACGTATCCATGTTATGAGGGCTGGGGGGGATATACTGCTCTCTAATGGCACTGTATCTGCTACTGTTGCTTAACAAGCTCCTATAGTTTAGCTGCTCTGCAAAAGTAGGAGGTGTTTCTCCAACTTGCAGAGTACACCTGGTAGCCGGGCTGGATCAATATCAGATCACGTTCCAACCACAACCACTCCAGAGTTCATTTGGAAGAGGACCGAGACTCTTCAAAACATTCTCAGTGCGGTTGTTCTGGTCTGTACTCGAGCGCGGTAAATGGAGCAACGCCTGTTAGCTGGTTCATGCTGTCAACTTGAGCTGCTCTGCGGAACACTCACGTGATGCACCTCACTCCCCACGCTTCATCCAGCGCATGCATCCTTCAATTTTGGCAGGTCCTTAAACCGTATGAATTTTCTAACTCTCTCTCTGACAAGTCCGTTCTGCTTCTGCCCTGCTTCGTTGCCTCCTCGCATCCACCTGTAGACTCCAGGGAGATGATATTTATTCATCACTCCAATATCTATATGTAAACATACCTGTGGGGAATGATGAACTCAGGGTAAATAGATGGCAAACTCTAAACAAACTCAGCTGCTGTAATAAAACATTCCAAAGGTGAGTTGTCTGACTAAACTGTGTTCGCACCTGCACTGATGGATTTCGCCAAAGGGGGAAAAATGCACTACAGTTGGTTTCAAAAGTACTAAAGGCTGCTGGTTGTGTGTGGAAACACTCTCAAGCATCAAAATATCTCAGCCTCTTTAAACTAAGTGCAGGACTGAAATCCCTCTCGCTCTGTTTAAGTAGCAGACGTACATTGTTTTCATAATTGGATTTGTTCATCTTTTAGGGGCAGAAGGGAAACCCAAAGGGGAAGCTAAATGAGCGCACCGTGGTCCAGTATCACTACACTCAGTGGCCTGACATGGGAGTACCAGAGTACACACTACCCGTCCTCACCTTCATCAACCGCTCATCATCAGCGCGTACTGCAGACATGGGCCCCGTCCTAGTACACTGCAGGTATAATACCGCCTTAAATTAGTGTTATTTATGAGCATTAGACGTTCATATTTGCTGACTTAGTGAACAGCTCCCTCTATGGGCCTGCTATTATGCTCATGATTTCTCTCTCTGCTTTCCAGTGCAGGGGTTGGACGCACGGGAACATACATTGTCATTGACAGCATGCTGCAACAGATCAAGGACAAAAGCACAGTCAGCGTCCTGGATTTCCTCAAACATATACGCACACAACGCAACTACCTGGTCCAGACGGAGGTAAGGAGTGTAGACCCGCCCCTTTGAAATGGAAACAGGATTACTTTCTCTTATACTGAAAAGGTCACCTGTGATTAAAGATGGATGTGGAGGTTGAAAGCTATTCAGTTTAATACTCAATGTTCAGGTAAAGGTCACAGTTGCAGCATTTTCATTGCGAACAAACATCTGGTGAATGTAAAACAGCTAAATTTGTCCACATAAGCTGTCCTCAGGCCACAGGTATGTTAACAGCCCTGAAAACCAATTTTCTCTCCATTAGCTTTTATCGTGCATGATCTGGGTCCTGTGTTTTTCTATTTTTGATCTTAAATGGTTGTTTTTGTAAGTTTCATCTAAGTGATGTAGGTACTTTGTGCATTGCCTAGTCCAGTGGTTCCCAAGTTCGGTCCTTGAGTACCCCTATATTACATGTTTTAGATAGTTCCCTCTTCCATCACACCTGGTTCAATTAAAGATCAGCTCATCATCCAGCTCTGCAGAAGCCTGATAATGATGTAATGGCTTTCAGGTGTGATGGAAGAGGGAAACGCCTAAAACATGCAGGATAGGGGTACTCGAGGACCGGACTT
>JAPSES010000211.1:9126160-9145223 GCA_029822895.1 Maxillicosta whitleyi
GTGCGTGCAGGAAAAGTAAGGTAAAATAATAGGATAAAACACATGTAAGTGTGCCAGGCATACAATAATTTATCACTCAGCAATGTTAAGGACACCAACCTCCACAGTCTGGTAGACGTTAAAGACGTCAAACCACCTAAACTCCATAGAAAATAAAGTCTGCTTTGTTAAGGTCCGCAAATACACAAATAAATGTACCAACGTCTAGTAAAAGTGGGTTTAGCAAAATATGAGCCCTTTAATGCACTTTCTGACCAGGGTTTGAGTCCCACTACACCAGACATTGAATCTAAGAGGATATTCTACCGTCAGTCTAGATTAGACGTACTGTTTTTGACGCGGCTCCCCTGCTGAGCTGTTTGTGAACATTTCCTCTCAGGTATGGAGCAGTGTCAGCGGGGATGCTCTGTGCCCTCACCACTCTGTCCCAGCAGTTGGAGAACGAAGGCGTCGTCGACATCTATCAGGTGGCAAAGATGATCAATCTCATGAGGCCGGGAGTTTTCACTGATATAGTAAGTAAAAAAACAGTTTGACTCATGCACTTCTGTACTTGTGTGTTTTTTAATCATGTTTTGGCCACTAAAAAAACCCCACCTGAAACCAGCAGGGACACAGCCTCCATTGAGAACTAAAATGAAAAAATATATTAATACAACAAACACAAAACCTTCATCCATGTCTGATTTGGTGACAGTTTGGTTTTGTCTTTAATCCTCAATCATTACAAATTCTACCTCTTAAATTAATCCCCTCTTCTCACTTCCTAGTTGGACTACCTTGGTTCCTTTCCTCGTTTCCTCTTGTCCCTCCTTCCTGAAACTGAAACTCTATTCCATTAAGATGCATTTTAGGTACTGATTCTGAGACTCACAGGAAGGAAGATTGAGGAAAGACGAGGCGGACCCAAAATAGTGAAATGAGACGAGTTGTGTTATTCACTTTCTTATTAGCTCTGGTTTGATGTCCAACATCTCCTGAGGATGAGATGTGGGTGTTTTGGCTCCTACATGCATCATTTTGTCCACTAATGGCAGGACAGCCGACATACAGAAGGTTAAATAGAAGTCGCAGCCTAGAATAACTACTTAAAAGTGAAAACACTTCATTCATTATCCTCATCTGCCTTTTGCACATTTTCAAAGTCAAATACCTGATCCCTTTGTTTGACGTGTATTTCTGTGTCTGTGCACAGGAGCAGTACCAGTACCTTTACAAAGCCATGCTCAGCCTGGTCAGTAACAGGGAGTGTGGCATGAGCCCCATGCACATGGACACTAATGGGGTGGTGGTGATTGCGGACGAGTCGGACCCCGCTGAGAGCATGGAGTCGCTCGTCTGAGAACATTGTTACAGGCACTTAATTTGTAAAAATCCAAGAACTTTTCTGAGGCCTTTTTTGCCAGACTATTGATTAAATGAATAACCTTATTACTTTTTATACTGATAAAGTTTTTTGATATTTATGTTTTTGTCCTTTACTTCTTGTCTTAAATGTTATCCTGCTGAGCGTTTGCACCTGTTTTAAGTTGACGTGAGGAAAAAAGCAGCTCTGTCCAGTTTGCACTATACTATCAGTGTTACTGCCTAAAACCAGTGAGTGAAAAATGTTCGATTCAATCGTGGCGACACAACACAACACAACTGGGATCATGGACCATAATGAGACAAACCTGAAGCATGAAGACCAGGATGAGTTCAGAGGATCCATTTTCTGAAAATAGAACATCACAGTGCAGCCCAGCATGCATTAAGTCACTTTGTCACCTTGATCAAACTAACTGTTTTCAGGCTCCCCTCCACATGGGTGCAGCTCTTTATTACATGAAGAGACTATTAGTCACCTAATATCGATATACTGTCCAAATATCTCACTACTGTTATGTAAAACTTGTACTTAAGGCTTATTTTGTTTAACTGTGTTACAACATCTAATGTGAACATTTATTGCTTTTTACAGGGATTTATATTGTTATATTGTTTTGTATTGTATATTATATCTTTAATAGCCAGCCAATGTCTTTTTCTTTTGTACCTTTATCTATTTGTCCTCTGACCCTGGTGTAAAAAAAAAAACATAATTTGGAGTTTTTGTAGTTTATTGTGAATAATCTACAAATATCCACTTTTTTTTGTTTTGTTTTATTTTGTTTTCCCCAAGTTCACATATTAATGTCTTTATTCACACAGCACAGTGTCCACATAAAGTTTCCACCCCACCATTCATTTTACGTTTTATTATTTTACAACCTTGAATAACAGTGGATGTTATCAGATTTTTACACTTATCACCAAAAATGTCAAAAAATAAACAGCTACACATTGATGTAATTTAAAGCCCCTTTTGTATTGCATATTCTTCTTTCCTTTACGGAACTGGAAGCATTCGCAGCCTTCATGTTGCATAGACAAACTGGTTTGCGTCATCGTATATATCGATCGTCCGTTTTGTCTCATTTATCTGTTTAATGATGTCGAGTTTGAATGATGACAGGGAGGGTAAATATTCCCACTGCTAGTTCCGTCTGAATTTGTCGTCTGGACTGTGTTTTAGCCAGTCCAGGATGTTAATGATGTCTCTGAGCCGCCCCTGAGTTGTTTTCGTTTTCCGCTTGAAGTCGTTTTGTCCGTGACAGATAAATCTTGCTGCAGTTTTTATTTGACAAAGCACAGCAGAGTGTCCTCCATGTTTTCTCTGCAGGCCCTGCATGCTTTGTCACTTTGATTCAGTCTCTCATATATTTTCATTTTTCTTGTCCTTTGGAAGCTTCTCTGTGCATTGCTCCTCCTCATAAAGCTGTGACTGTAAAACACCTGGGCAGGGTTTCCAATCCCAGCCTGCGGCCCCCTCAGGGCCCCCCTGTTGGACCCCCGTGGCCTCACATTCACTTCTTGAGAATGAGCGGCTGCCTGCAAATTTACAGCTATATCATATCCTCTCCTTTTTCTCAGACTAGGGATGTTCAGTGCCTTGGAAGTTTTCTGACAGCGTTTCTTTCAGTAAAGTTTTTACTTTTTTTTTTTTGTCTCATGAGAACCATTTTTTAAATCACATCTATTAAACCCAATTAAAAAAAAAACATCTCAATTACTCATTTAGCTGTTTATGCAAACAATTTGCAAGTCTAATGATTAATTAGGTCCCAAAGTAAATTAACACTAATGCATTTTTTTCATTTGTGCTGATTTTGTTTAAACAAAAATCATCTAAAACAAACATCCACTGTGTTTAAAAGGTGTAAATAAGTGAAACGTACAGACAGTGAGGGGGTGAATCCTTTTTGTTGGCAGTGTTCTTTTTTTTTTTTTTTTTTTTTTACTCGGGGTTGATGCTTTATTTGTAACCAAAGATGTGGTTCAGTGGCTCACTGGTTTGTCCTGAGATCTATTTAATCAACTCAATCTAAATTGTTAAATCATGTACTGCAGATTTCCAGTGTTGGATATGAATTTAACCAGACCTAAGCATGTTTCTGTTGTAGCCTCAGGAACTCACCGTAGAGAATCAGAGTACATGATGCTTTCCTCACATTAGACCCGAGACTGAAATTCCGATTGTAAAATGTATTGTTTTGGGCTGAAGATCTGTATCCACACTGCTTTGTGGCTATAATTATAAGCCCTTTTCAACCCTGAATATTCCTCTCTTCATTGATTCCTGTGTAAACTATCCACAGTGAATTCTGTGTTAATGTTTTGAGTTTTTTTTTTTTTTTTGTCTTCTTCTGTGAACACGCACTCTGCCAGTGGGCTTTGATAAATCCACTGAAAACTGTCCAGCATTTGGAGAATCAGATCACATAGCTCCCCAACAAAACATCCCTTTGCAGCAAATCTTTGATTTTTGTTCCTTTGGATGATCGCCAGCATTCTTTGATATTTCTACAGTAATTTTAATGTGCAGTGGCTTCACATGTAAATTTGTGATCATAGAAGTTTATATTTTCATACAAAGATTTTGTTTGTACAGTGGCCCTTTAACAGATTGTACTTTGTGGAAGATCATCTAAATTTCCACAGCCGTAAAAAGCTAGCAGAGCTCCATGCTTGTAATTAGACTACATTTTTCTGACATTTGCTAAATGGTCCAGGGATTCAGTATGTCGGCCTCAGTGCATTTCAGCCAGGTTGAAAATGAAGTCTATTTTGTAACTGAACATGAATGATGAAGTGGTTTTCTCCTTCATATCACACATTTATATGATGGTATCATAGCAGTATATTCCTATGATGCTGTTATATACCATATTATAGTGTAAAGTGTTATTTAATAGGTAACTTGTACTGCTATACATTAAATAAAGTCTGGGTTTGGATGCACTGCATCATTGTATTACATTAACAAGCTGAAGGCTGAGGTCTGAGTTGTATTGATGCCATAAAAAACAAACACTGGACTTGTTCACCCTGACGCCCCCTGCTGTCAACCTGACACCTTATGCACAATGACACTTATGTGGATAAATCATGTCTTTAGGCGCAAATGCAGCTAGTAAACATGACAGAGGATGCACATGTACAGTAATTTTTATTTCGAGGCCACAGCTCTTGCATATTACAACTGTTGGCTTTCATAAGGCAAAAGCAAGAATGAATCCACCAGCTAATTCACACAGAAAACAGAAAGCGTTTGGGGAGGGTGGGAACCCACAGGCATGCAGCGATGGCTCAGAATGCAATGTACAGCATTTTATATTTATATATATATTTATATAATATATACAAAACAACAGTGAGACCCAAACAAATGCCAGACATCTCATTCTACACAATTACAGAACAAAGACAGACCAACTTTTTTTTTTAATAAAAAAAATTATTTTGCTCTTTTCTCTGTAAAAGTGCAACTCAATTAAAATAGAACCTGTTTCAAGGCCTTTTAATGTTGAAATAAAAATAGAATCTCCCAAGTTATCAAAATGGAGCTATGAGAATATTGCATCTCTGTAGAGTATCCACTCTTTGAAGTTCAAGGTTCCAGTTGAACCATGTCTAATTGGTAATTGAGATGAGATCACATAGCATTGACACATGATAAAAATGCAGGTCTTGACTTACTGTTGATGTTAATAACAGTGAGTAGACAACAGTTTATCTGTAACAGCCGTAAACAAATACAGAGGTTTATTTTCAGTTTGAAGCAGTTGGCATTCACTTAAAAACAGACAAGACAAATAAAAGGGTCCACACACTCATCATCACAACAATGTACCATTAATGAATGTAGAATACGACAAAGAAGCGCCATATAGGTTTGCATTGGACAGGGACACACCTATTAATCTCACTCAACATTGTCAAACAAATGGTTCTCCATATTGCTTAGTAACACATAGAAATGAATTTAGAAATGAATGAATCAGATAGGTGCTATCTTTATCATGACACAGCTAAACTGCCAATCATGGTTATTTTTTTTTTTTTTTTTACATTTTTATTTTGAGTTTCCTCAGTATAAGTACTATTTTTTTTTATAGTTATAGTTCCTTCATAGGCATTTCGAGCTGACAAAGAGGTCCTAGAGTGGCTATCTGAGTTGGTACATGCATCGGTAACCAGGCTAAAGTCAAAAGTGTGAAAGGGGTCAGGGTGAAGGGTTCAGGAACAAGGAGGGGGTCTGGAGTGTCAGGGCACAGGCTCTAGTCATCCTCTTCATCCTCCTCATCGCTGTCCTTCATGGAGATGCCCTGCATGCCTCCTTCCCTCACTGAAGCAGTGGCCTCCTCCACAGTCAGCCTATTGCGCACTGTGTCGTACATCTTACTGTTCAGGGTGGAGTCGAGTACACCCTGCAGGCGAAAGTCCCGGTACTTTTTCTGCAGGAGGACAGTAAATCAGCACGGCTGGCACAGACACAAAGAAAATACATCAGACCTGACAGGTGTTTACTGCTCTCAGGAGGTACCTTTGTAATCCTGATAAGGATTTTTAGTTGGTAGACGTGCAGCTGCTGATCCATGCGCTCAGTGAGCCAGGTCCCCAGAAGGTTCATCGTGGCAGTGTACCATTGCTGAAACACAAACACAACACTCTCCAGCAAAACACACACTCGCACACATACTCAAGACATCATGACATAGAACTACGCTTTTAGACACACATAAAGACTGAACACCTGCAGTGTACGACCGTGCCCTCCAAGCACCCCATGTGTGTTTTAAAGGCTTGTTCTCAATAAAACCCCTGTTTGCTTATGCATGTGAGGCTTCATGTGGATGCACTTCTCACCCATGTGTACAGTAAACGCAGCAAAAGAGCATTAATGTTCAGACTGTCACCAACTTCAGAACTTGCATTTAATGTGTCAGATACAACTCCTTCAAAGTTGTCGTAATGCATCAGTGTTCAGAAAACACTGGAATAAATTAAATGCTGCAGTATGTGTTGGTTTTAATTTTTTTTGATTGGGAATTTTTAATTTAAGACCCTATACTTGTGCTTTACCTGTTGGAACATGTAAGAATAAAACATGATGACTAATACAGTCCCAACCTGTCTTTGTAATCTGTAATTTCTTGTTTAAATAAACTTCCATATTTGCCGAATTTATACTTAAATATATTGATGGAAATTCAGTAGTGAAATGCAACAAATGTATTTATATTTCTGTTCTACTACATCATGGAGACAGATATTGTACATCTTGCTCCACAAGGTTTATGTAGGGTAACTGTGCAGATACCTACTATTAGCTGAAACTAAAAGTCAACAAATAAATTATTTACAATCATTACTGGAAGACTCAAACAGTAGTACATTCTGTTTTGTTTTTTTGTTTTTTTAACAAATATCAAGGAAACTCCTAAAAACCTGTAGGAAAGTCTCATGCATGATTTAGAGGGTGTGTATCACAGGTGTCTCCTATAGATCAACATCACATTCACTTTTTTTGTCCCAAATCATAGGGTAATATATGGTTTGGGTGCCCCCCCTGTGCTGCATCCACACAAACCCAATTAAAATAGATTAAATATACACAAAGGACATAGAGAAACATGAAAAAGGAAGTTGTGGTTACTTTACACAGATTAAAAACATGAAACTTCAAACCTTTAACTAGCTTTAGTGGAAACACTGAAGCCATAATGTGAAGCCGCGCCCCCCCCCCCCCGATTTTACAACTGTGCATGAGTCCTGCTGCACCTCTTTCGATTTCCAGTTTCTCTCAAATATTGACTTCTATTTTAATGTCGGTCATACCCTGATGAAGAGCTACACTGTATTTGACAAAAGATTCTTATTCAACCACACTGCCATCTTTTTCACCTTCGTCACCTTCGACTGGACCCAGAATTATCCCTTTGTGAATTCAGCTCAGACGGACATTGTTCTGCAGTAGTTCTGCAGAACTGAACAGGTTTGCTTGAAAAGGACCAATCAAACAAAATGTGCTTGGCAGTTCGACCAAAAAATCAAGGTTGAAGTAGGACTGAATCAGGTTTGAGCTGCAGTAAAATAGGAACGTTCTGGATGAATGGTCTTTTTTGTCTGCCTGTTGCTCTATATCAGGAAATAACAAATACTGCAATCAAAAACACATTTAAGAGAAATTGAAAATAGTAACTGGGGTTTCATGAGACACGCACAGTCACAAAATGGAGGAGGTTCAGGTTTTCATGCCACATTCTGTATAGAATCAACTGAAAAATCTTATTTTATATATATATATAAGAAACACCTGGAATATGGACCTTCTTTATCATGCATGTTGCTTTATTTCCTCTCCAGTTTTCTTGAAATATAGGAAAAGACAGTTTTTTTTTTTCCCTTTCATTTTGTTTTTTTCTGTATAGTTACCGAACAGCCCACTAATCAGCTGTTACAACAATAAAGGTGAACATATTAATGCATAAATAATTACAAACTAGAGCTATATGTTACTCTGAAATGGCTATTCTGCAGTTTTACTTTTGTTATTTTAAGTGTATTTTAATAAATATAAGATT
Organism: Maxillicosta whitleyi; assembly: GCA_029822895.1. Classification (NCBI taxonomy): domain Eukaryota; kingdom Metazoa; phylum Chordata; class Actinopteri; order Perciformes; family Neosebastidae; genus Maxillicosta; species Maxillicosta whitleyi. The sequence continues at coordinate 9,134,107 of JAPSES010000211.1, forward strand.
TGTACTTGCACGTTCATATAGGAGTATTTTTATTCTATAGTACTGCTTCTTTGTACTTCTGAGTACTTCCTTCACCACTGTCCAACACATCTGCTGATTTTTTTTAAGGTTCATGTCTCTAAACATAAAGACACACACATACACACCAAGAGTTTAACATCCACACCCAACGTGCATTTAGCGCACTCTGAAGAAGCTGCAAAGAGGCATTTTAGAAGAATTTACTCATACTAGTGTTACATGTGTCGTAACACTAGCATACTGAAAATAAAAGAGCAGAAAGACGTAAAGCATTGACAGATTCACAGTGTCTGTCTGAACTTGTAACCACCTTGTGAAATACAAAAGGAAATGCTCTCCAAGTCAATATTTTACATGAGCTCTGCTGTTATAACTTGCGTGGCCCATCAGTTACTGAAGGCAATTACTTAGCCTTTATTTATAATTTATTATGGCAAAAATGTGAGCTACATTCAAAACCCCCTATGCTGAAGATAGAAAACTACTATGAGGGATTGAAATTATAGTTTTGACAAGAGTTCATTAGCAAAAGAAAAATAGAATGGGAGTGAGTAAATGGTTAGCAGGCAGGGAGCAGCGGTGCTATTTTCTTGTACCCTTTCTCTCGTTTGCTTTGGGCGACTTTCCCAGACTGTGTATATTTAAGTTACAAGAGAACAGCACCAACGTCTAATAGAAACAGTTGTCATACCTCCGATGTGAAGAAAAGAAGTCAACTTTAAACATGTGAGTAGGCAGGAATGCAAAAGAAGGCTTATTAGGCCCGAATCACAAGTGTGAGGGTTAAATTTGTTTGTCTGTAGAGATTTAGTTGAGGTTTAAATCAGGATTAGGTGAATGGTTGTAAGCTTTGAACTTGAGGCCGGATATGCAGATGCCTGTCCACTTCACAGTCGAGTTGAGCGTGCAGTGCATGCAGACCTCGCAGGTGGGTGGGTGGCAGAGTACGTGCTAAGGAAGACTGCTCTATGTGCAAATGAGGCAGAACTCTGAGGAGGAGGGTCATGCTAGAAGATGTACACAGGAAGATTATTTGACTCTAAAATCATGCCAACCAACATAATGTGATAAAACAACGCAACGCAACACTAGAGATAAGTGCCACTTTTTGAATAGAGGAGGCAGCAGGAATGGAGTTAATCAGAAAAGAATCAAGAGGAGATCCAAAGGATTGAAATAAACCAGTGAAAGAAAGAGAGATAAAGTAGAGCCTATGCAACATCTAGTAGTTCACATGCATGCAGATGGATGGATGGAAATGCATTCAAATGAAAGCGAAAAACACTGACACCCTTGAACTGAAGAAGTGTAATCTAAAACGCTGCTAAAACTGAGACATTCAGAGCTTGAAAATCATCAGAAGAGTTTAACATGACAGTGCTGAGTCGGATTTTCGGAGCACACAGGGAAACTTGGCACAGGAGGAAACAAAAGGGGAGCCAGTGTGGACCTCAAAGACAGAAGCAGACCCACTTCACAACACTCCTCACTCCAGCACACAAAATCAGATTTATCTGGCACAGGACTCCCGCTTCTACTGCCGAAAACAAAAAATACAAAACCAAAAGGGGAGACTTCATGGTACCTTTCAGACATAAGTATTCACATCAGCGCCTCACAGAACTGAGACTCTCTCAAACACACAAAGCTGTCACACGCCTGCAGAGACACCGGTCTGTACAAATAGTTTCTGAATGACATGAAGCACACACATCACAGCATTATGTGTCGTTCAAATCACACATGGAGGACACATTGCTGTCAATGTATCCCGGTAGGATTATGTTTTGGTAAGACAGTGCTCTCTTAACCCTCTGACACACTGGTTCCCAACCTTTTCCACCAGCGACCGTTCATCTATGAAGTGGCTAAGTGACGTTTCCCTCATAGATCAGTTTTTATGGTATTTTACTACACCAGCCACAGGATGCGTTAGAGAAAATGTAACTGTGTTTGGACTTGTAACATGAATCAGCCATCGAAACACAGCTGAAAAGCAGTAAAGATTGATGTATGGTATAAGTACAAAAAAGAGAAGGATTAAAATACAATAAACTGATTTTTTTATTCTATGTTGGAAAAGAGAGTCGAGGTCTGGCCCCTTCTGATGTCTTCAGGAAAAAAACTGTTTTGCAGTCAGTGGTGAGATATATATATTTTTTATCCTTTCTGAATTAAGCTTCATGTCCACATATGGTGTTTGCCTTTTTAAAAGCTAATTTTGGTGAAGTGTATTAAGTGCAACAAAAGCTGTAGTCCACTGAACTGTTGAACACAAAACTAGATATTTATTTATTTACTATAGTTGTTGTAAAATCATTTTAAAGTGATATTTATCATATGTGTAAATGGAGACACAATTAAAACAGAAAATATTATTGGTCTCTCGTCACTGAAAGGCGTTGATATTTTTCACAGCTTATGTCCTGAAGGGGCGGGACCTCAGCTCTCTATGCCAGTCAAACAGCCGGTGCAAAGACAAAAGTAATAGGAAAAAAAAGTACAAATTTGCCAAAAAGGTAATTAAATAGGAATGATTGAGTGTGTTTCTTGTGAGTGCCTGTAACGTCAGGTTGAGAACCACTGCTCTAACAGACAAAGGGGATACGACATGTCAGCCTCTGAGATTGACATCATTATGTCACGACCATCCAGCAGTGCATCTCTCACCCAGCATTTTCAGTTCACAGAGAAATAGCATGGGTGCTTCACTGTGGACTGGGTCAAGAACGCTGAGTGTTATTTCTCCTGGAGGCTGACATGCTTTATGTAGAAGGTATCTGAAAGCACAGAGTGGTGTGGTTAGCTCAGACATGTACAGTATGTTTGTGCGCTATCATGGCATCACTATGGAGACTTGTTCTGTTCTTTCCAGAGAGCACTGCTTTAGATAATCCTTTCTGAGGATGCTTTTATGGACTCTTTGTAAATAAAAGTTTCCTTTTTTTTAAGACACAAAGGCCCAAAAGCACTGTGGCAATGCACAACAGAATGCAGAGGGCAGCAGCTGAAGTTCAGAGAGTAGAAAGAGAGAGAAAGAGAGAGAGAGAGAAGAGGGGTAGAGGATCTGAAAGCCTCTTCTGCCAGGCTGACATACACTTCCTGGTTTTCAAAATGGGACTTATCCCTCTCTGCCCTGTTGTTTTGCCACATTTTGGAAGGCCCCTCCCTTCTGGTGAGGAGGAGAAGGCATCTTACTTACATCAAATAACCTTTCTATATACACCTCCTCATTGACCTTATCACGAAGCATATCCTGAGAGTGGCGCACAAAGGTCACATAGCCATCGGCCACGTCCATTCCTGGCTTCTGTAAAACACAAACACAGCGGGCTGAATCATAGTTTGTGGTACCAAAAACATGTATTAAAAAGGGCAGGAGAGGAAAAACACAAAGTAATAAAAATGAACAGCATGAAGTTGTATCAGGTAATCAGACAGGCTCATGGTCACACAGATGAGTAACTTACAGGTACATCCACATATTTTGAGGCAGCTTTCACCTGAAATCAGAGTGAGAATGTCAACAAGTTAAAAATAGAAATGCACTATCAACATGGATTTGAATAGAAAAACATTCCATACTGATTCCATGATAAAACGGAATCTTAGCTGACACTGACGATTATTATTTTTTTTATTATGTTTGGATACTGAACCCTAAATGTCATAAAATAAAAAAAGAGAAGTCACATCTCACCGTGAATGAAAGGAATGAGGAGAAGAGTGTGCCCTCGTCATATCTGGAAATCTTTGCCAAAACACCTTCCAGAATTGCAACAAACTGAAAAAAAAAAAAAAAAGAAATTAAGCTGTATATTCATGACTAAAAAGTTCATTTCTTTAATATTTCACAAACATATATAGTGTTTAGTCTCTAATTTGCAGTCATACCTTTGCAACCAGGAGCTGGATCATGTCCTTCACACTTTCCTCAATCAGATCATCTATTTGGGAGTGGAACTGTTTCTGCAGAACAAGAGAAAATTAAAAATGTGTCAATGAACTAATGTTATTGCCAACATTAAAACAAATCTGCAAAGTAACACTTTACATTAAGATACACATTAACCACAAAATAGTTGTTTATTAGCCCACATATTGATACCATTTTTGCGTTTTATTGGTCATTGTAAAGCACAGTTAATACAATTACTAGGCCACTGAGTGTTTTCCTTCACTAACCTGTTAATGCACTTATTGACTAAGTGAGGAGTTACTGTGCATTAACTAGAACGAAACCTTGTAAGGCCCATAGTGACAAAAGCACATCAATAATTAATGCACAACTTCTTTTTCTATTTATTATCAATACATAGATAAGAGGATGTGACTGAGGGAACATATTTGTTAAATGTCCCAGCAGCTGCAGAATATGATCATAAGAAAGAAAGCATTAATAAGTGCATTATAATGACTAATAAGGAGCCAAAATCCTACTAATGTAAGATACACTGGACTTGTGATTTCTCTTCTGTTTTCTGAGTCTTAAAGTGATTGTAAAGCATTATCTAACCTAAACAACTATTTCCTCTTTATTTATTTATTTTTAACTTTTATTTAACCAGGAAATCTCTTTTTTTTTTTTGAAGATTTGGCTCAGAAAGCATTATAAATTCACAATCCATACAGGACAAACTGTAGAATATAGTACAAACTAAAACAACTGGTAAAAGCAAGGACGATAAAACAGAAACGAAGATAAATGAGACAAAATTCAGCCAGGAATAGCAATTAATTTTATGGGTACATAGTTTCTTAACAGAGCTTTAAGCAGACAAAAACATTTAGTTGGAGAATATTCTGAAGGTTATTCTAAGACAAAGGAGCAAAATAAGAGAGTTTTGTTTTACCAAGTACTGTAGGAGCTTTGTATTGAAAGTATGCAGAAAGTATAAAGTTATAAAAGCTATGTGTAACTTAATGCAAAGTGTTAAATGTACAGTGTGACCTGTCAGCATGATTCCACTATGCCAGATTATGGGTTTACCTCCTGGCCCATTTCCATCGCACACAATTTAGCTGATTGGTCCTTGGCATCCACCATCACATTGAACATGGTGCATAATGTTGGAGAAATGCGGAAATCTGTAGACTTGCTGCTCTTTGTCAGCTTGGACTCAAATGCCATCCGAGTGCTGCAATGCAAGTGAAATATTAATACGCACTGGGACATGAAATATGCAGTACAGTATTCATTCTTAACACCGGTGCCTCTACACATCTGTGTTTCTGTCAGTTTGTTTTCTACTCAGGCATGCACACACACCGCTTCACGCAGTTCTCGATCATGTTGCTCGACATTAGCTTAATGCGACTCTCGAGGTGTTTGGCGAACTCCTCTTCAGGCCAGTGCAGGTCCCTGATGAAGGTCTGGAGGGCGTCTAGCTTCCAGAAGAGGTCCTCCGATGTCCCAGAGCCGTTACTGCCAGTGCAACCCAAACACACAGGTCAGATGAGAAAGGTCACAGATGGAAAGAGGAGGGCAGCGGGGATGGGGGTGGGTTGTGTTGTGGCAGGTGTAGAGGAGGATGCGGTTCCTCTACACCTAAACACAGTCAGATTTTACTCCGACCATATACTGACTGTGACTGAATGTGTGCATCAGCGCTGTTTGTTCAGTATTTTTGGACAGTCAGTGTATGGGTGAAAAGGAGCAGGCAGGGTTTACTGTAACGGATCAATAACCATGCTGTAGAGTATGATTATTGACTGGGATGTGAAGTGGCCACATGCAGGTAAGTCACTGCAGATACAGCAGCTAGGCACACTATGTGAAGACAAAGGAAAGGGGAATGGACAAGTGAGGGAGGGCGTGTAAAATGGCATTGACTGTCATGTGTTTCTCAAAGATCTCCAAATTGACTCCTATCATTACAAGCCCTCTCTCATAACATCCATGTCTCCAGGCTGGTGGGGCCCCTGGAAGATTTACCAAACAAACCATGCAGACCTTTTGACCATCCTGAGTAGATCTCATTGGGAAACAGCAGCGGATGAAGACGTGGAGTCAGAAGGGACAGTGATAAACTCTCTGTGCTATCACCCCCTTTTCCAAGCCACCGTCCAATCAGACTACTATCAGGAATCAAGGTCAGAGATGAACCTATGGCCATAAACATATCCGCAGTATGCTAAAGCAATATCTGTGGACAACAAATCTGGGGAGATACATCTCATCGAGAAAGAAGGGAGATCTTGACTTGCAAATGTTTTCAAATGAGGACAAACTGCACAGTAAATCCCCATGTAGCCTCAAAACAAGTACGTATAGATTTTTTTTTTTTTTTTTTTTTAGGCCTGTATCTCCGCACCTCAGCTCAACTGCATGCATGTTGAGACAAATGAGAGCGTTTCAGCCTCTCATTTACAAAACAGAACCCCATCTACTCTAACACCTCTCAGAGCGTCCTTGGCATGAACATGTGCATTAATGCAGGATTCACACAGGGGAGCACATATAAATGCTAAAATGTATCCTTCATTTTATATTGTTTTATATTTTGTATTGACTTCCAGCCACATAGGTGGAGATCCGCTGTTCTACATTGTTCTATATTTTTTTTGCTTTTGTCATCTTCATACCAAGGCAGTCTCTGCTTGTTAATGCTTCTAAAGTGAACTAGTTGAATACACACTCAGAGTCATATATAGCAGCCATCCATGACGGGGTAGAAAAGCTAGGCATTTGTGGAAGGTTAACTGATAGTCCTGCTACTGGCACTGGCAGATTTGGTACTTTGGGAATTTGGAGGTTCACATTTGGTAGATTCACATTGGGCAGATTACTTGTTAAACTCCTGCAGAAAAGACAGACAAAAAGAAAAAAAGAATCCATAACAGTGGCGTGGGAGCTGCAGTAAGCCATGTAACACTCATCATAAACTTAAAGTCTAACAATAAGTGAGGACAGGAACTTAGAGCACAGATGAACATACACATAAGACCAACAATCATCGTCAAAGACACACATTATACAAAAAGACTCAGGGCTGGACTCAAACACACACACACACACACACACACACATACTCTATTAAATGCAGTGAAAGGAATAAGCAACATAATAACACAAATATAGACTGAGAAAAAACAAATATATCAAATATACTTTAACCTTAATAAATCTTACTCATAATCTTATTAATAAAAATGCAAACGCAAAACAGTGAAAGCCACAACAAATAAATCATAATGGCAACATAACAGACTGGAGGCCTTTTGTTTCTGGCAACATGTCAAAGCACACATTATGAAGGTTAGTTCACAAAACAAAACAACAGAAATATTGGTTTTGCCCTGACCCCAATGTGTCGGGAGAAATTGGTAAGACATATACATTAGTCAAAGAAGACTAAAAGCTATTTTAAAACTAAATAACCTATTTCCTTCACCGAAAAAAATAGGTTATTCAGCCCACTCTTGGCTCGTTCTTTAAAAGTGAACCTACAGAGAGCCTGGGTGAACATTACAGCTGCTCGCCCAGATTCTCACGCCTCTGTACAGTCAGACTGTCATTGGAATATAAAAGCCCTGCATCTCCAACCATCCTACAGCTGAGCTAGAAAGACGGAAGGCTCCTTACTTTACAGGCTCCCAGGACTCTCTCTCAAAGCCCTTGTGAATTGACTGTGCGATGGAGGACTCCATCAGATCCACATATCTAACCACCAGAGGAGCATACAGATCCTGGAGGTGTTTGTGGAACTTTCCATTGCACAGATGGTCTATGAAGAAAAAAAAAAAAGGAAAAATCCAAAAAAACAAACAAAAAAAAAGACAGTGACATAAAAGATTTCAGTGTCTTGATGTAAGCATAACTAGGGCTGGGTACTGAACTCATACTTTTACTTTGACACCAATGGATGTACTTATACACTACAGGGTTTTGAAATGTGTTTGATATCACAGTTCAGAGCTTATGAGAACTATATGTAGTATTTCAACTTTAAAATGTAAAAATGTAGCCTAAGATATGAAAGACAAGATAAGAAAGATATCTAAAGTTTCAAAACACTGATGTAGTTAATTGTAGAGTATGAGAATGTTTTGAACTATTCACACCAATAGGCCAAAGGATTTATGTGACCACTAGAGGGAGTTATGAGTCACTTGTGCAGCTGAGTCAGTCACCCAACACCACAGGGCTTTTAACTGTAGCATCAGAAAGTGACCAGATGGGATGAGAACTGCTAAGAAAGAACTTTTAGAGTCTAAAAAGTGACAAACTGATGAAATCTTGAAGTGCAGTTGTTGTTTTCATCATTGGACACACTGCTTTAAATTAAAAGAATAGAGTTTAACGCTGAAATCACAACGTTTCTCCTAAGCTGTTGGAGGTCTGATGTAAATTTGGTGATACAAAGTGTAAACTATAAACTGTGCACTGTTTTTTAGTGCAGCTAATAACAACACAAACACAGAGGGTGGTTTGTGGTTTTACTGTGGCTGTTTACAGTCTAACCACAGAGCTAAACTAACTAGGAGGAGAAAACTTAATGATACCATAATAAAGATTTGTGCAAACAATGACTTTCAGACTTTATTCAGTAGCTGTGACTGGGTTCTGGTTCATGACTTCCTTTCCTCCTAGTTTGGGGTAAAAATATTACATATAACAAGGTCATCATCAGTACATCTTGCATAAGCAAACAGCTGTTTAACAATGTGACATGATGTGTTTTTTTTTTTCTTTCATGTTGTTTTCATCTAATGTGAGATTTGTAGCAAAGAGTATATTAAACCTGGTCATAAACAGTAGATAACAGTAATGCATTGTAATGTTGGATGCCACAAGTTATGCAAAATCTGAGCTGTTGTAGAGATATGGAATAGTCTGTGACAAGCAGCCCACTCACACTATAGATATAGCGATAAGAACTCTAGTTATAAAATGCAACTTAAAAAAAAGTTTATACATTGTTGAAAAACCTCCTAAATATTACACATTTTAAACCATAGCTGGGTAAACTTATACCTTTACCCCACCCCCCCGAAAGGGAGGCAAGGGGTATTGTTTTTGGTTTGTTTGTTTATTTGTTTGTTAACACTCTAGCTGTAAAACGATCGCTTCAATTCATACTAAATGGGGTTTATAGATGGCCAGTGACCCAGAGCAGATGTGGCTATATTTTGGGAAAAAACAAGTCAAAGTTCATATTTTTGGGACTTTTGTGAAAGTGAAATTTCAAATGTCTGTAGCAGAAAAATTATTGGTTGAATTCATACCATATTGAGTTCATAGATTGACAATTACCCAAAATAGATGTGGGTACACGACAGTAAAATATTTTTATGAATTTTTAAAGCATTTTTTTTTTCTCCCATTTACTTATAATGGACGAAATGTCACATGTCAATAAAAACATCAATTTTGTTTCAATTTACTTCAAACTTGGCTCATATAGAGAGGCAATAGATATGCTGACATCAGCACATGCATAGAGCTGGATCCATGCCAAAATAAGTTACAATACATGTGAATGCAGGGTTTTTGTGCCTGGAACCACTTGTTATGTTATGAAAATGTGTTAAATAAGTGACAAGCTAAAAAAAAATTGTACTGAGAAGAAATTCAGATAAAAAGAGTAGTGTTCATAAATCTGTATCAGGCTTAAAGTGCCAGTATCAGTGCAGGTTTTGTAAATCCTCGATACCCAGCCCTAAGAAAAAAACAACAATTTGGAATTTGCTCTGAAAAAAAGGAGGAGGTGCAGGATCTTACAGTCTGTCCGGAGGAAGTCGTTGAGCAGCTGAAAGAGAGGGAAGCTGTCCCAGCTCTCAGGGGACTGGATCTCCAGAGCGGCATCCATGTCGATGGCGTAGAGGGCCAGGAAGTTTTCCGCATGCTCCACCATGAGGTCCGTCCACCACGCGAATGCCTACAGACACACCGAGAGGGAAAGCAGGCAGGTGAATGAGGGCTTTCTGTTTGGAGACGAAATGAAATGAGATGGGGGTAAAAACGGAGAAAGACAAAGGAGGACAAGATAATACACACTGGAGCTCATCCAAGGGAAGCACAGGGTTTGTGTATGGAACATATGTGCCGTATGTCCACTGTTTTGTAGATATTGTTTTTGGGTTTTTTTGCCAGTTCATGGATTTTGAGTAGCTGTTCCATGGTTTATGTGGACATTGATACTGCAGGGTATTTATTTGTTGTTTCCTTATCGACAAAAAGACACAACATTAAATCTGTCTGTTGTGAATGTGTGTGTGTGTGTGTGTGTATTTCCCATCACATACTGATATCGAATCCACAGCTTTTATTGATCAGGATTTCAAGGAGGTATTATTTGTAATTCTGTTTTATATGTAACATGAGAATCACACAGTAGGTAGTTGCATGTTCGTGCCTCATATTCATGACAGTATCTATAGATTATAAAGAACGATGCATTTCTCATGCAAATGTGGAGCTCCCTGCATGCTTTTCTCTTGAGAGATGAGGGTTCCACCATTCACATCAACAACAATTCCACGGCCCATAGATGTGAATGTGACTCATGCACATTGCCATCTTCGCCTCGGCACACCAAAGACTGCAGCACGCAGCATCTCCAGTGTTGTACTGCGTCTCTTCCAATTAGTTAAGTACGTCTTGAGATTCAGCTGACTGTTTTCTAGCACAGTCAGGACTTCCTCGCCCTTTGACAGCGGGAGTACAGTAGCTGCTTTGCTGGCAGTCTTGGCGTACTTTTTCAATTGTTGAGTTATTTTCCCATGTGGCTTTAACCACCAAGACCATACTTACCTCTGTACTTACCTGCCCACTCCCAAGATTATAAAAAGCTCTAATGTTAAAGGAACAGGCAGCAAACAAAGATCTTCTCCATCACATTCAAGGAGAAATACTCTTGTAATGGACAAGGGGAGTGGGACGATAAACGGGGGGAGTCTAAAAGAGTCCAACAGGAGGGAAAATGCTCAAAGGTCATGAGGCAGAGCGGCTTCCAACCTTTGATAGTGGTTAAGGGACACATTCAGGACCCTGAGCTTTACAGCAGACCCAGTGTTCAGCCAGACAGATTACAGTGCTGTATCAAGGCAACGGTGTCAAAGAACCAGTCCTGAGGGAGTGTACTGATGCTGGG
>JAPSES010000211.1:9145323-9160201 GCA_029822895.1 Maxillicosta whitleyi
GGGAAGGGGGGGAGGGGGGGAGGGGGCATCCTCTACCGGACATGCACAAACCATTAGGGGAGTTTGTCATTCAACTGTACTACATACCTCTTTTCCCTGCTGGGACAGTCACCAATCATATGACAGTGAGAACACAGGAAGATGTACAAAACAAATATGTATTTTTGAGGCATTTGTCTTATAGGGTTTATAAACTAGGAATAGACAGCAGGGAGTGATGGAAGAGGAGAAGCTGGGGGAGGTAATGCTTGAACAAGAGCGGACTGTGAAATTAATCGTCGGATGGAGGGGAAACAAATGTTTATGGAGGATCAAACTTCAAAGGTTCACATGAGCATACTTCGGGATATTTACTGGTTCAGCATGCTTGGAGAGAAAGGAAACCTTTTTTATGGCCCGATGAACATGCTTTATGATCACAATTATGTTGTGCAAGCTACAGTGCCTTTTAATTTGTAAAGTTTGCTCTCAGGTCTACGCCTATAAAAACCCACCCATTTACTACAGTATCTATGACTTCATTCTCTGCCTAGAAGGTGCCTTTTGCCATAGTGGCGCACATGCCATTCAGGGGGGTCGTGATGGGAGCTGAAGAGGAAAAAGAAATAAAAATACTGTACCGATTGATCTCCAGAACTTGTGACTGCCGCCTGTCAAGCATATTCAGAGAGATACAATAAATCTGCTTTATCTGCATATTCTACGATCACAATGGATCACCTTCAGATCTACACATGCTCATCATGCTTTCCTGTCAGCTTGAAAGTTTATAGAAAAATATGAAGCAATAAGGAGTCTAGGTTTCGGTGTAACTGTGGCAAAAGGGAGATAAAATCAAACTGAGCAATGTCGATGAGTTTCACCTTGTGTTTACCTGCCTATTACACCTACCTAACTTTTGTTTGTACCGGGATACCTTAAATAAAAGGTAACTACTTTTCACACCCTTTCAGCAGCTTATGTAACTCTGACTCTGAGCTATGAACTGTAATTAGTGGAAGGAACTGCACACATTATATCATGTAGTGTCTAATTTACATTCTTTGCACAAACATAGCGCTGTGACTCCATGTAGCCATGGTCTGCTGAACACCAATTAGAGCCTTCCTAAATTAAATTCATCTTTTAAAGGTTTTTTTTTTTTTTTAGTTAGCAGTAGATGAAAGCAGCTTTATTTATAGAAGACTGATAATAAGACTAACTCCCTCCCGTTGGGCGGAGTGAGATAAGAGTGAGAGTATAGAGGGAAAGTGCTTTGAGGAGGAGAGGAGGAGAGGGTTCTCACTCACCTCCGCATGGTGTTCCTGGTTCTGCTGGAGGACCTCTATGACTAACTCCGCCAGGCGAATTGTTTCCTCCAGCTTTTTGGCAGGCGTGACTAAGCGGCCTACATTCTCTGAGACAAAAGGATGAGGGTGAGGGATGAGTGGTTAGTCAAGCACAGAGAAGGATTCCAGGGGGATTTTTATGACTATTCAGAAGACTTGTCTGTCTATATTTTTGACTGGTTAATAAAGCACAAACACAGTGCTTACACTGTGATGTTTACCTACCACAACCCCCAATACAAGCAGACTATACCTGCAGTTTGGGCTGCATGAGATAAAGCAACACTGCTGATTTTTTTTTTATTTTTTTTTTTAATAAATAATCAGACTTGAGTATGAAGAGTATCAGGCACACAAAAAGTGGCATTGAAATGGAGGTGCAATGTAGCATTGGAAACATGCGCATTGTGAAGCGGTACTGATAAGCCATCTGTATAAGGAGCCGTTACATGGCGTGGTAAAAAAAAAATCATACATGAGCACACACTGTAATAATAATCATTAATTTCTAAAGCTCTCTTTCAAATTTGCAACATCAAGTGTTTAATTTAGGCTTTTTAAAGACAATCAGCAGGGATTTTACAGCTTTTTTTTAAATTTTCACCTTGCCTCTCTGACACGTTCTGATTGCTTGTTTGATTACTTAGATACTTTAGCAGTGTTAGTCCTCCAAAATCCATCCGGTATAAACTCCATTCATCCACTGAATTAATGAATATTTCTACAGTGTGATGGTGATGGTTTTGCCACCAACTAATATTTTACTCGATAAAAAGCTGTTTTGGCTTTCCTTGTTTATCTTCTGCTGTTGATGTTTTGTCAAAGCTCCAAATCAAGCTGCTCATACCTTTGCTGACAGAATGATCTGATAAAACAGTTACATGTCATGAAATGGGATTATTCAGACATTAAAGCTAAGTGGAGTGAAAAATGTAGAGTTTGAACATGGAACTGAATGACTACACAAATCTGAAATCAAAAGCACAAATATACGTGACTCTACATAGAACAGTAACTACGTTAACTGTACTCATCTAAATCCGCGTCTTTATTATTTTTATCTATTTTTTACTTTTAGTCTCTGAAGTATTACTCAGGTTTTTCTACAAATTTTTGGATCATGGTTGTAAAATAGATTCAAACTGACAACTTCAGGCTACACTTTTTCCGTTGTGGGGTCAAGTTTTTCAGCAGGGAAATTTGAGACATCTGAAGCGCTGAGGTCATTCTTGAGTCATGTCTTCAGAGATGTTTAATCGACACTAATGGATGGATCACATGGATTTGTGTTACAGTAACTATATATTCTAGGATCATAATGCCCTGTAAGAGGGAGCGATGGGAGGAGATCTGAAAAAACTTAGGTTAGAGAGGGTATCTGTGGCTTCAACAGCACATGATTAGGTCAAGTATCTGTTAAAACTCTACTCTTCAAAGGCTTGATTCAGCAAAATTACAAGACGTAAAAAGCAAAGTTATTTTTTGCTTTTTCGCTGGTGATATTTGATTATGCGGATCGCTTCAAATTACCTCCAACCTCTATACAGCAATACGCCTCCAAAGCATAAAAAAAGATTTTTTTTTTTTTTGCTTTTCACTGTTTTAAAATAGGGTTGTATAGATCCTTTCTGCATCATGAACTGCTGAATTTGATCTAAATGTATCATAACATAAATCCTTAAATCATGGACAAATATTAAAACTGTATATTAAATGTAGGCTAAATTGTGATTTATATTAAAACGTTGCTTATGTCACTTTTACTTCATTTGTGCTTTTTTTTACTTGGACACAGGATTATACTTATATAGGAGACTATATTGCTTTATAATGTTCACACATGAAGGTTTTTACCATACATACATATTTTTTATAGATAATATAAAATAATTAACCATATGAACCAAATTGAGAAACATGTTTTGTACTGCTACTGTAGAAAAGTACAAAGCAAATAAAGTTTAGTTCATTGTTAAATGTAAATGTGAGTTGACTCATCTAAAGCTGCATGTAGGTTGATATAAAGCAATACAGTCTCCAAAGTATGTACTTGTACTATTTTAAAACATGCCAAGACATTTGAGAATGCGTATGTGTATTAGTTCATATATAATAATAGACTGTATAGAAGATATCATACTGGTATTTAGACATTCTGTGCATACATGCATATGCATTGTATCTATTTACAAAATATATGTGTGAAGGGGTGAGGGTTTTAGGTATGTGTACATGTACATGAATGTGTGCACTGTGGCTAAACCACAAGCTAAACATAAGTTCACCTGGATCCTTCTGATCCTTTTGACCTTTCTCAACTTCAGCGAGAAAAAGAGAGAGAAAAGATAAAGAGGAGATGTTTAGAATTAGCACGCTCTATGGTTGTCTTTCAGGTTACAAGGGCAAGCTCGGAGTTGTTATTCATCACCATGTGACCCTGTCAATGAATCTGCTGGGACGGTTTCAGCTCCAGGGACTGATGTTTCTAGGCAACAGACAAACGTCACAAACATACAATAAAAACAGAAACACTGAAACATTAGCCTGTGGAAAACTGGAAATCAAAAAAGTGATAAGATGCTTGTTAACAAACACACAAAAGCTTAGACTACCCATAAACAGGTAAGACACACACAAAGCTGCCAGGATCATAGACACGACACACAGAGTGACTTGTGTTGTTTTGGAATCGGTTAAAAACACCCTAACCTGTCCTCCCCATACAATAGCTCTGTGCACAGATGCTCCATCGCTAGTGAAAAAAATAAAGCCTACCTGTTCGGCACAGCACACCACTGACACATGATCAGATCAAATGACTGAAGGAGATAACAATGTAAGCAATGTAAAAATGCATTCAAGTCAAAGGAATGGGAACCCAACCAAAAGAAAGAAGCTTACAGACCAGACCGCTCATTCATGTCCATCACAAACAGATGGTACTAAAAAAAGGACCCCAACTGATTCACTGGTACTGCTCAGATCTCTTGGCTGTTGCACTCCCCATTCACTCTCACAGACAAAGGCACAGATAAAAACAAGCATGGCACGAGCCACATCACTGAAGAAAGAGAAGAGGCAGAGGGGGATGAGGTGAAAAAGCACTTAAAAGAAGAAGAAGGAGGGAGACTGGCGAGGGAGAGGACGATGAAGGTACTCACGGATGGTTAAATCCATCACTTGAGACGCCAAGCAGAAGACAGGGTGCTCATACATTTCCCTCTTTTTCCCTATAAAAAAGGATCGGGGCATGCAAGAGGCTGGGGTCAGAGGTGGGACGGCTACAGATCAGAGGACTGATGGGAAAACGCCTGTCCAGGTGAAAACGTCACTGTTTTGGGCAGGAGGCCCATAGTAAAGTCAAATGTTTACTGTGGTTTAATTTGGCGCCTCACAAGGACAGTGGGAATAATTCACACAGCATGGAAAGATAGTAAGGTTGGAATCCTTAGTATCTTTAGCACCCTGAGGGATTTCTTTTAAGGCATAAACAACATCGGTGTTTTCAGGGTAAATATGCAAAGTGTAAGTCAATGTATTTAGGAAAGACTCAGCAGGGACATGTAAGACATTACAAAATGTCTTGTTTTATCTTGTAATTCTTTGTAATTCATGCCAATAAAGGCTATGTTGTTATGTCTCAAAGCACATGCAGGTGGATGATGCTGGTTTGTAGTTATTCAATCCCAGCATCCCTTTGGTTGAAAAGCCACTTATAACAAACTGTAAAGTGATCAAACAAAGTGATAAAGCCAACAAGTGAGGAAGAGGAGGAAAGCAGAGCAGACAGGGAGGAGGAGAAGAGGGTGGAAGGTAGTGTTCTTCAGCGAGAACAGAAGACAGAGGTGACAGGAGAGCTGCTGGTATTTCAAGGCAGGGGTATAAAAAGGGGGAGGGGGTGGGGGTCAGCTGGAGGAATCAGAGAGGTACGAGCTACAGTGGGAGAGGGGGAGTGTGCATCGACTGGGAGCAGGGACTCACAGAGGAGGTTCAGTTAAGCCGAACTCACAGCCCAATCATTGAATGTTTGAGGCCAGAAAACTACACAGCTTCAATAGTCAAGGCACAAAGAGAGATCAGCACATCAACAGATTTCAGGGCTTTGGATTTGAATGCATTTTTACTCACACACCTCTACACAAAAGCCAACTTGACCTACAGAACAGCACAGAGCTAAAGCGGGCCTGAAACAAAGGAGAGAGTTATTGGACTTAAGAGACAAAAAGTGACCGACAAACTGTCACAAAAAGATTTGGGATGCCACACATCATTTGGGATATGGACACGAATATACCATATACCAAGTGAATTCACCATGTGTTAATAAATAAATAACAGTGACAAGTTTAATGTCCTACTTACTGGAAAATCACCTTATTATTTGTAAAAGGAAAAAAAGCTTTTCGGTTTTTTCCACACAGAACCACTGAATATTTTAATCAGAAACTTTTTTAACTGTACAAAGTGACATTTTAATGGTGTTTTATCATTATATGAACTGAGCATTCACTCTGGAACGCATTATGTGATTGGTTGGTTACCTTCAATTTTAGCATAATCTTTAATCCGCTGGTAGTTGAGCTGAGCAGCCTGCTCCAAACATTTGCGGATAACTCCTTTAACTTCTTCTTGTGGAACTGGAGTCACGATGTCCTTCATCAAGACCTAAAAAACCACATTAAAAGAGGGATTATGTAATCTATTTTCAGCGCTTCAGTTGTTCTTTCATGGGGTATAAAATGTCTTTTTGATATAGTACAAACCCTCTCCAGCAAAGATAAAGTGGCCTTCAGTGCACCCTCTGGACGACCGAAGGGGAAAAAATATCTACAAGGAAGGATGTAGTCAGAAGTAAATAACAGCAGAAAAACAAATCGGCACCGTGTTTTGTGATTAGAGCTTGTGAGCGGTCGATAAATTGGTAGTCACCTGAAATTTACAATCTGGTTTTCCAATATCACACGCAACCGCTCCTTGATGTCCTCAAAGCGCTCCTTCTCATCCACTTTCACTGTGCTCAGCCCATCTGGCCTAAGAAGATCACACCCACATATTTAACCCAGCAGAAACCCCGCAGAGGTTCAAGTTATGCAACGTAAGTTTGAGTCTGACAGGAGCAACGCGTGATAAAAACACACTAGCCAACATCTTTAAGCTCCCCGGGAGCTGGTGCTCATTGTGTGAATCTGTGTTTGCTGTAATTTTGTCATTCGAGTTCCATTTGTGTTACACTCACAAACAAATGACAGTGTCTCACCTTTTGGGGCCTTGACAGAGAGGTATTTTGGAATCCTTTCTCTTTCTAAACTTGAACATGCGTAGCCGTTTACTGGCAGTACTGGGATCTGGGCTTTGGGAGCTCTTTGGGGACTGTAGAGCCTCATAGCCCAGTGGCCCCCAGTAATTGCTGCCCTCTCTGACTTTAACGGACGCATGGGAGGATGAATAATATGGACAGTAAGAGACTATGGCAACAAAAGACAGAGAGAAAAGAAACAAAAATGGTAGAAACAAGGAAATATGTAGAAATATAAAGTTAACAACATAATATATAACGTCAAAAACTGAAAAAAACAACAATACAAAAACAACATAAAAGTAAGACAACATAAATATGACGAAATTAAATAGAAAATGACACAAAAAGTCTATCTTATCCTAGCCTATCCCAACTTTATTAGTATTCTGTTCCTGTCATGGGATGATTTTTGAGATTGAGGTTGACCTACTTAATGAATGACTATATGTGGAGCAGTGTTGACTTTGGAAAATATTATTTGCCATCTGTTCATTTCAAAGAAAAGGGAATTGGGCGCACCTGTTCCCGTGGACATGGGAGGCACAGAAAGCGAAGCTGTAGTGTAGGAGAGTGGGGTCGATAATCGCCCCATTCTCTGCTCTTTCCAGCAGATCACGCAGGTAACACAGATGTCTGTGACAACCTCGAACCCCGTTTCTGGCACAGTACTCATCCAAGACAAACACCTGGCCCGGGCTGAACCATCCCTGCACAACAAAACATAAGTGAATGTATCTACCGTCCATCAGCTGACAGAATGAGATGTAAAATGTGGTGTTGTACATACGACTGGGCACTGAACTTTGATATTATGTCAATGTCTGAAGTGCTTTTTTGCTATCAACTTTCAAGAAATGTCAAGAAATGTGACACTGAATTTCAATACATGAGGAGTAAATGTTATGAGTGTCTGTACATCCACACACACAGCTTTTGCACATTTTATAGGTCATATCATACTGACAGATAACTTCAGTTTGTAGGTAATAGGTTTATTTTAAGCGATAAAACGGTAAAACTGCCACAAACATGAGACTAAAGACCTTAAATAGACACCTTAATTTAAAATGTTTAACTTGCATTGAGCAGGTTTGTTGTTCTTTATCTTAAGAAGCTGCTTTGGGTGTGTAAAAATGACAAAATCCAATGTGTAATGAGTAAAAACAGATTCTCACCAAGCAGCAGAAGGTGTCATTGAGCCTGTGGTCCAATGTGAGTCGCTGCACCATCTCAAAAAGCGAGGCGTGGTCAAAGCTACAGGGGTTAGCGGAGATAAACTCATCCATGCCATGTTTCTGAGCTCTGTCAGCGTCTATCCAGCCAATGGCACAGGGAAAAGCACACGGTTCAGAGGAGAAGCCATCAGTGAGGCAAGGCCAAACAGCAAGTGTTCATGACAACACAGAAACACTAGGGATTTATTTGGCTACTTCTAAGGGCAAATTATAAACACTTACAGCTTACATTGTCAACTTGCATTGTGTCAGACAGCGTAAAGAGATTTAATGTATTGGTGGATGAGATTCTACTGATCTGAAGCTAAGCTCAGAGGGACGGGTGCTTCTACTGTATGTGCATGCTTGCATCTTGGTACGTCACATTCCCCAATGTTTTGCAGGGGACGTCAATCTCAAAGGGTCCAAAAACGTGTTTGGAAAAAGTGCTGCTTAGATAAAATTAGATCCATTCTTCTTAATGTATTCAATAGATTCTGCCATTCTCAATTGCTGAATGTCACTCAGGTCCTGACAAATATTGAGTCGTGTGCTAGTAAAAAGATAGAAAAATGGCAAAAGAATAATTCCTCTCAACACATTGTAGAGATAAAGACATGAAGTACTGATTCAAGAAAAATAGTTGCCATTAACTTTCTTTGTGTCAAGAGAAACACATAAAGAAAAAACATGTTACAATAAATAGCGGTAAAAAAACAAAAAACAAAAAAAGAATGAAAGAAACGCTGAGAAAACATCCTTAGAATAAATCATGACAGATATAGGCTAAACTGACCATAAATTGTTTTGCTCTGTAAATATTACAGCTGTCAGACGAAATGATGTGGACAAGATGACTCAAAAATATAACAGATGCAGTCATGTCCTCAGTGTGAGAGACAGGTGTCATGTCCATGAGACACTGATGTGAATGGGGGTGATTTGGTGTGTGGGTGGGGGGAAGTGGAGGCCTGATCTCGTCTGGGCAGGGCTGTCAACCTCCAGGTCAGTGAGAGGGAAGGCGTAAGGGGGTTAAACATTCAGTTAAATTTGCACACAGGAAGCTTACAGAGGGTTATGCGTTACACTTCTGACAATTAACATGTTTTTTTTTGTTGTTTTTTTTTTTTTTCCAATCCAATCTGAGAGACAAAACCTGTGAGACAACAAGTAAAAGGTGGATGATGGAAATAGAGACTGTTCAGAGAAGAGGGACGAGACAAGTACAGTGGGTCATAATGTAAAAAGATTCAGGTCGTTAACACATGAGGTCTAGAAACACTGAGAAAATAGTGAACAGCGCTAGTAATGGGCCCAGTACTGGATGACAGACGGTGGCAGGATGAGACAACCTTTTAATGGGCCAGTGGTCGGACAAATGTTAGAGCAAAGTGATGACCACAAGACGAAGGCTCAGTCAGGGCCGAGTTGGAAATGATGTGATGCCGTGGAAGAGTGTTGAGATAGTGAGAACACATCCAAAGAGTGGAGAGAAGGTGCCTGTGTTTGAGCTATGAGACACAGTGAGTGGGCTCTATCTCCTTCTGTTGGTTGGAAATGGGATTTAAATCCAGAATGCAATCAATACTACAGTGATATTATCATAGCTTACAGTAACTTATCAATAATCATTTCACCCATAAATAAAATCACCAGAGTACCATAGTGTATAGGCAAATACTGTTGCATACATTTATAAATCATCACATGCTGGAGAACAGTGTGACTTTGGCTTTTAATGTCATGCACATCTGCAGACCCATTTTCAATTTTGCATTATATATTTTTTTGGCATTCCGTAGTTTTTTTTTTGTTTGTTTGTTTTTTTTTTTTTCTCTACGCATTTGCAAGTTGACAATACTTGAATATGTTGCAGTGTATTCATGATCTCTACAGAGCACACTAACAGGCATACCACTACCGGAGAATTCTAATAGGGTAGCAATACAATTTGGTGCAAGTACATGGGTAAATAGCATGAAGCCGACAGAGGCAAAACTGTATCATTCTCTGGGAGATGGGGGGAAATATATGTATTTGTACAAAAGTATGGACACATGACACAGGTGTTCTCCTATTCAGGCAAACAAAGGGCAGTCAAAACAAATCAAAATGAGATCTCTCCTTTCTGGAGGTGTAACACCCGTCTAGCCTCTATCTACAGGCCCATCTACTATAGGAAGGGGGAGGGGTCCGGAGTATTTTATCGTAAGAAGGGGCGGCATTAGCTACTCCTTGTCTTTGGCATTCAGAATACTCCGCGTACATATTTGCCAACTCTCATTGAGAAAAGTCCAAACAAAAAAAAACTAAAAGCAATTGAGCCCTCTGACGTAAAGCATAATATTTCTGAAGGCTGTCAGAGCAAATTATATCAAAGAATCACAAATATTTCTGAAAATTGTTGCGTTATGAACCTAGAAATTCAGTCACACTTTACCTACATGTCTACGTTCAAAACAATGTGTTAAAAAACATAATGTTATATAGTTTCTACTCTAAGTTGTATCATTGATGTTAAAATTTCTCTGTAAAAATATGTATTATGAGATTGCTTTACACTGAGGGATCCTTTCACCAATAAAAATAAAGAGAGAAGGCAATTATGCAGTAACAGCTACATATCAGCTTTAACCATTACTGTGTCAAATAATAAAATCTTAGAATAAAATACATGCATCCTATACTGGCACGAATGGATGCTTATACTTGGATCCTCAAGTTGAGGTCGTCAAAAACAAAGGTTATCGACTAATATCTAAGACATGAAGCGAGACGTGAAAGGAGAAGAGGGAAAGAGAGAGAAAGAACGTTGCATTGGTCAGATAATCGGCGGGGATTATCTGAGCTGTGCCGGCTACAGGGAAGCACTTACCCTTGAGTCCAGCTAGAAGACAGCAGGGTAAGAAGGGACAAACCAGAATAACATAAAGACTAGCAACAAGGCTGGAGGAGAGCAATCACGAGACCCTGACCTAGCAGCTGCATTACTGAAGAAGGGTACAGGCAAAGCATGAAGAAGAAAACACAACTCAAAAACAACAACCTATACCAACATGAGAGTTTGTGGGCGGTGGTGTTTGAGTACATGTGAGGATACGTGAACTTGACAACAGATGCTGAGGCATATTAGAGACAGAATGAGGAAGACTGTCAGAAAGAGAGAGCCAGAGAGACAGAGACGGAGGGAGGAAGGAAGAGAGAGAGAGAGAGAGAGAGAGTTTACGATCCTCATCACTCCACTGCAGTTTATTTATCCTGGATTTTGGACAAGTACTTAAGGAGTCGAGAGCTGCACGTTAAGTACTGTCACTGAGTTGAGCTGCGGATCAAACAGGAGGTTTCATTTTAAAGGGGACACGAGGGAATATATACACCTATCTGATTAAATCCATGGCTTTTGTCATAGAAAAGAGGCTATGAAGATCCAGAAAAAACACTGAATGTGATTTTTATTACATGTTTCTTGTATGATTTTGGTCATTTTAACCCTCAAAGACCAAAAACATCCACTAGTATAGAATAATAACTGTTCAACTATGAAGACATTGAAATAATTGCGGTTATATTCAGTTCCTCAGCTTTTCATCGACTTCAAATACAATCCATTTGGATGTTCAGAGACTCTGTAGTGAAGACAGAAACACTGTCATCTTCTGCAAAATTGATTCACCTATTAACCTGCTGTAATTTGACAAATGACAGTGGAGGTAGACACTTAATTTTACATTTAGTTAATGATATATTTTGCTGAACAAGTCACCTTTTCTTCAGTTTTCTCTGTCCTGATATAGTTTTTATGAACAAGGTTAGAAAAATAAAAAATAGGAAAATGCAACTGAAAAAGCAAAATGCAGAGGACAATAACAAATGGAAATAATAATTAAATATAACACTATAAAAGTAGTTGTAGGTCTTTAAGGGTTAAATTGGTATGACATTTATTAGATGTATTTTCTGTACAATCTAATAAAACAGAGGGTCTACATTTAACTATGAAAGTAAATGTTTTTTTTTTAAGTCTGTGTCCATCCTTCAGAACCTTCATAGGACTCTAGTTTTAATCAGGCCACTGCAGCAGAGTCAGGAGGGCTGTGTATGTTATGGTCCCAGTGCCATTCAAGACCACCAGGGGGTGAAACATGTACGCGTGGTGTGCCACAATGTTTCAGGGAGGGGGGTAGGAGGTCTGTGCCACTGTGAGGAGGCTTTGAATGGCAACAGCTGGCATCAGAGGAGTCAACTAACCACAAGAACGATCACATACTGGACAAAGAAATCAATGGAGAAACAACATAGAATTTATGTGATAGGATTGTGAGTAACTGATCCAATTCATGTCTGAGTATTTTACTACAATGACTGGGCTTTTTATTATCCGTACTACTACTACAATGTAGATAGGGTGCCAATTATTTTTATTTGTGTTAGAAAAAATAGAGATAAAAATGTTAGACTTGGAAAAGAAATCATTCTTAAACTGCAGAGTCAAAAGATGCACACAAAAAAAATCATGTTTTGTTCTGAATAGCAGGATCTATTATTGTGAACTGATCATCCATATGTGGCATTAAGTTTAATAAGTCTATGTTTGTGTTGTTATGGCCTATTTTGAAGTTCTGGTTCAGAATAAGTAGAAAACAAAACTAATTGGAGTATAGACTAAGTATGTGGAGGAAAAAGCTGTTTGGAGAATTTATGGAGATACTTACAAAAATAATTTTCCCTTCTTTAATGAGGGGAGACACAGGAGATGGTTACAACATAAGTTTGTACAGATGCCACACTACTGCAGACAGTCTTACCTTCACTTTGCTACCTGACCTGTGGGCTGCTTAGAGGTACAGTGACAGATTGGTTAAAACTTTAGACATGGCTGGTTTGGCCGCTATTCAATGACAGGTTAACCATCTGAGAACAGCCTCAGAACCACAGCTGCCCTTTTAGAGCTAAGACTCTGAGGATTAACACAAGCCTATGGTTAAAGACAAGAGCCACACACCCTTGCACTGTCGGTCTGAATTCAACCCCAGCAGGCTTGAATGTTAAAATCTTAATATGTGGTGACCTGTTAAGATTTTAGGGTTTACACGCCATACCCTACTGCTGTATGATAAGGCTTTTTCAGGTTGGTTGTTCCTTGTAAACGGACTGATGGAATAATACGGGATTGCACCTTTAAATACTGTGGGAGTGGTAAAAATGAGTGGAAGTCCATCAGATGCTGGTGGGATCTGTGTGCGCTTGGGGCGTGTGTGTGCGTGCTTGTGTGTTAGTTCTACCAGCACAGTTGTGACTGTAGTGTGGAGCGCATGGCGTGAGACACTTATGGGTTAGAGCTTTCACTGATTTGTGGATGGAAACTGCTTTCTATGTAACTGAGCATGTTGAGTTTCGGGCTACTTACAGAACTGAGAAATGGGAGCATCCATTTGAGCTGAGACGCCCCCTTTGGAGTTTAGTTTCTGGACCTGAGTGGGTGGGACGGGCTTGTGGGACTGGCCAGTGGCGCGATACATGGCCTGGACCCACAGGATGCGGTCCTGCTCATCATCGCTGGCAAAGATCACAGTGTCGCCCTCCTTCACTGCATTGAAGAAAGCCCTGCCGCCATCCAAGCCTGGAGCATCAAGATGAGCAGGCAGTTAGTTGTACCTTCACATGTATCACACCACGCTCCAATTCATTAGCCCTGATATTTATTTATAAAAGCCTTGAGCAGCAACATGTCACCATATATGCCATATATATATATCATACTGCATGGAAATGTGAGGAAATATGTATAAAACTAACAGAGACCCAATAACTAAACTACAAAATAAATAAATTATATTAGAATAATAATTAAAGCTGGTTATTGTAGGATCTGGTATATTAAAATGGAAATTATGTTTCGTGCTAAGAGTAAAAGTTTTCCTGTTTGTATTAAAAAATGTTTAATTCAGAGAAGGGAATTATAAGTTAAGAAGGATGTTTGTGTTTGAAACATGTAATGCAAGAACAAATGTTAAATATGGCTGTGTTTCTGTTATTGATGTTAAATTATGGAACCAATTGAAGGATAAATTGAAATTGTGTAGCTCATTGTCAAGTTTTAAAAAAGCTTTAAGTTGTGGAATTCTCCAGGGTTATGTAAGTACAAGGATTTCTAAGTGACTTAAGAAACTGAATGTAGATTAATTTTGGCTAATGTGTTATTTTCTGCAACTTCAGATATGGACTTGGAGCAGGAGAAGCAGAAATAAACCTCTGGCTTCAGCTTCTTCCTTTTTCAGTTACAAATTGTATTAATTGTATGTTCTTTATATGTATGTGTTTTTAACTTAACTGAAATAAAATATTTCATTCATTCATTTGTATATCACCACTGTATTAAACTTATCAGTCATTATTGAACACCTGCAAGTAACTGACTACCACTGAAGGATCCTCAGACAAATACTACAATTCTGTTGTAAATATGTCAGACACTAAAACATCAATTAATACTTAAAGCCATAGAGTGATTTAAAACTATTACTACTTAACTACTCTGCTTTTGAATGCAACTGCTGTTTTACTTTCTCAGTATTTACTGTTTTCTGTGATCTTGACATCGTTGAAAATAAGACTCACCCTCAATACTAACTAAATTAAAGTTGAAAAAACGTAGATGTTCCAGCTCACCTGGCTGGGGGTCACTGTAGTCCACAGTGTAACCATCCAGCTGGAGAAGCTCCTGTGGTTCGGATTTTTTCTCTCTGTAGCTGCACATGGCGAATGTATACTGACTCACCTACAAAATAAGGAGTTAGCCATCACCTCAACGTGCCAACGACAATGTGTGGCAAGAGTCAGTAACTTTAAATGATGCAACAAACAGTCAAATTTTTTAAGTAAATGGTAAAATGGGTTCAAAGTAGGGCTGGGGATATTAACGTGTTAATCGCAATTAGATTAATGTAAATTGTGATAATATTTTTTAATCGCGATCAGAGTTTGCCAGCATTTTCCACACTTCTACCATCCACATGCAGCTCCTCTGGTTGTATTAA
>JAPSES010000211.1:9160301-9172121 GCA_029822895.1 Maxillicosta whitleyi
GAACGGTCTTGCTGCAAAATATCAATTTTACACATGCAAAATAAATCAAGATTAATTGTGATTAACTATGAAATTTTCCCCACAGTACTTAAAGGCATGATTACAATGTGCATGCCATGAAACATACTGTAGTGTCAAATGTAAAATCTCTCTCTCTCTCTCTCTCTCTCTATATATATATATATGTGCTATACATGCTATTTGCTCGTGGGATGTCCAAATCACTGTCCAATATCTTTGCATATGGTGCAAGGACGATCACGTTCACATCATGGATAACCTCCCACCAATGAAACTTGGCAAAAATAATTATGGAGTGCTTCCCTCTGGAATACAGATGTGTCTGCTTCACTCAACAAAAGGACAATTTATGAAGAGATGGACGGTGAATATCAACTTTTCTAACTCCACTGTGACTTTAAAAGTATTGTCCTTGGCTAATTATGGACTGTCCTCTTTGTACCCTGCTCACAATATGGTGGTGACTATGCCTCTTTGATATATATTATTTTTAGTTTTATTATTTTGGTATTTTCCTTTCTCATTATACGTTCATATTACTAATGCAGGATATGTGTGTAGACCAGTGTTGTACTAAGAAATACAAAGTATAAAGTTTTAAAAAGGAAAGCTCAATAAACATTTTACCTGACACGGCATGATCAAATTCATCCCATCAAACTCAACACTTAGTCTCTTGTTTTGGTTTATGCCATGACATTAAAAGTATTTCTGAGAGAAAGCCTTTTTACTTTTACACCTCTGAATTATTGTTTTGTTTTGTAGTAATCAATTAAAGGTCAAATCTGCAACATTTGCAGAGTTTGTTCTCTACCACAAGCTCATCATTTGTTGCCATGAACAGACTCCATTTCACGGTAGCTAGTATGGTTCACTGCTGCCACTGTAGAGGAGCAGAAGAAACGCACTCAAGAGAAATCATAAACAACCTTTAGATTCTACAGATAATCCAACCTGTGTGTCCAGGCTTTTACTACTGATGCAGAAAACCAGTGAGGTTTTGTAGGTTATCTTTCAGTTCATGCATACACTGAAACTATATAAACAATGAATTCCTATACATTTCCTGACATATCTTACATATTATATACTGACATATAAAGAGACCTTATGTTACCAGTTCATGTAGTATGCACGATTATTGTTTTTGGCCTTAAGATGCACTCAATATTGTGCCTGAGTAGGTTAAAAGGGTCCTTAAAAGGTAACTAATGGACTAAAAACATCAACAGCCATGACCTCGACTAAGAGGGTCTTTGCTGTTTCCATCTGGATGAACACCATAGCTCACCTGCACAAGGACGAAGAAACGCTTCTTCCAGCGCTTCCAAACATTCTTCCCAAATGCCCACAGATATCTGTCCACAAACAATAAAACTCAAATCATTATATTTGAAATGAATAATCTGATCAAATACATGTAGAATCTGACCTCAATTCTGAGGTAATTTCCATAATTCTTATATAAACGAAAGTATCAGCATGTTTTTTTTTTTATATTCTTGGCATCCCTTAATTAAAAATGTCAGGTACACACTGTCCACCACCAGGGGGAGTAGTGTACTTCACAGTATTTTTCCATGGTAGGTGACTGGAAATGAGGCCAAGGAGCTCAGAGAGCTGGAGTTTTATAAGAAAAACATAAAAAATGAAAGCTAGGTAGGAAATCTTTACATGTCTTACCCGCAGTGCTTCATGTTCTGTGGTTTGTCCATGCGGATGGCCAGTTTGATCTTCAGATCTTGGTCGGGGCAAGCCTTGGTCACAGTCATCTTGTGGAGTTCTGACTGCTTGGGGCTGTTAGGAGTTGGGTGAAGAACAACCTGCCAGCAGATGAAAAAGACAGAAAGATATAAGACTTCATAGTTACATGGAGGTGAATCTTTGATCTCATCATGTGCAACATTCAGCAACAACAATCAATGTGTTTGTAAGACCTGGCAATTAAAAGTGTTTGTGTGAGTGCTTCACTTTTATAGAAAGTGAAAGAATAAAGTGAGTCAGGGTAGAGGAACAGAGCAGTGCTTTGCTCTGCCTCCCTGAAGAGGAGGCCTAATCTCTCTTTTCTGAGTTAAAGAGCTTTGAGGAAGCCTGCCTTCCTGCCAGTGCTGCTGCAGTGGGAGATCAAAGAGCCTTGTCACCACCAAGGTCACTGCCAGTACAGGGACGTCTGACGCACACAGACCCGCAACAACATTAACTTAAACCACAGGTAAGACATGAGGAACACCTACATGATGATCAAGCATCTGCTGTTTCTTGTTAGAAATCGTTTTCGTTTGTTGGCCTACTTCTCCGGACTATTCATTTGGGTGATGATAAAACACAAATATTGCACGGAAAATGAAAAATGAGAAGACTGGAGGAATCTGGAGTTGAAGCACACAGAATAATGTTGTCTCTTCTAAGAAAAATGCTGAAAGAAATGAGCATATCTGGAGCTGAATTTCTTTGTATTCGGAAAATATCGAGTCTTAAAGTTTCTGTCTCATGTTGAGTTAGAAAATATTGGGATATTTCTGCATCATATTCAGGTGAAGGTGGAAACTAAGCTGAAGCGATTGACTCTGGGATGTGAAACAGGTACAGGCAGTTTAAAGAGAGCACAGACTTTAGTCACATACACCCAAAACAATGTGTGAGAGAGCATGAATTTTTGTTTAGTTTTGTGTATAATCACAATATTTCCAGACTGTTTTGAGTCTATTTCGGTGAAAGGGCTGAAAAGAACAAGAAGTGTTACCCTGCCGAGTTCTTTGTCCTCCAATGCCAGTACTCCTGTGCTCTCTGTAAACAGTTTCACCTTGACAGCAGGCAAAGGGTGTGTGGTGGTGAAGTCCCCTTGGGTCCCCCAGCTGAAAGACATAACAAAAGACCCTCCAGAGGTTAGCTTCCATGACAGCACGTTAGGGCGATGTTGTCACACACTGTCTTCATCCACAGCAATCACTGCACTACTTACTTATAAATAAAATCTGAAGTCTCATGGAGTTATTTCACCTTCTCCTTAGCATTTCCCAACTAACACTTGGGCGTCAACACATGCTCTAAATAATACCCGACAGTTTTCAAGCCTAAGGGATTGCAGTTCACATTAGAGGGAAGGTAATACATTTATGTAGTTCATGCATGCAAACCCACGCTGCAGCAAACTCACACAGATCTAAAGTAAGACAAAGGAAAATAACAAAGACACACCTCTTCCTTCCTCACTATCACTTGTTTTAAATGCATTCTGGCTATTTGTGTAACAGACCTTTCAAACCTGTGTTATGCAAGATTTTCATATAATAAATCATTTGTCTTCTCAGCAAAAAGTCATTTTGTGCATCTGCAACAGGGAGGAGCAGAGACAAACACAGACTTTCTAAAATTAACTTACTGTCAACTATATTGTATTTATTCAACCTGCAAGACAAATGCATCTCAAAAGCAAGGCAAGTTTTTGCACTAAAGGGTATTTACAAATCAGATATACTGGAAAACAGAACACGGTTAAAGGGACAATACAACACATGAAGCACATATACGTGATGCTGCATCTCTGTCCACTGGTCTGCTTGAATACATAAAGGAAATTCCACAAATATAGAGAAAACATGATAAAACAAACAAGACACAAGGCAATGATCCACTTTACTGTAATCAGGTTACACAGCGCATATGGGCTTTTGTTACCTCCCGCTGCTATTTGAGGCTGCCAACGAGTTGTGCTGCTTTCATGTGCAGCCTAACATGATACATGGAACACAAATCCGTGATATTCTCTGTAGTGTGGTATGGAGAATACAGCGTCGATCCTCCAGCCTTGGAAAGCTGTTTTTCTTGTAACCATTTCAAACATTTATGATTAATTTTCGAGTTCATGTGCAGACCAAAGCCGAGACATGCGTCGAGCAGAGAAGCTGCTGAGGGACGCTGAGGAGCCGTGGAGAGCCGAGCTCATTTCAGATGGAACCATTGTGATGGTATGAAGGTGACCTTGTGGATCAATGTAAGGTCTGTTAATGGATTTGACAGTGCCGTGCTCCTACAGCTCTTTCACTAAACAATATAAAGCTCCGTGAATGCTGAAATGGAATGAAAGTATGACAACAGAACAGCTTGACTGCAGTAATAAGATCAAAAATAATTATTTTGCCACAAATAAAATTATTTGGACAGAAACACAATAGCAGAGATCATTTGTATCATTTGATTGATTTGTGTATCAACCACACACATGTAACCAAAGAAAAATAATGTAAATAAATGTAAAATAACAATAGTAAGCTAAGTGTGAATCTATGTAATACATCTGAACACAAGCAATTACCATATGCAAATAAGTTCCTATGTACACAAAGACAGCATATTTATCTCATGTGTGTTTTCTGTGTGTAAATACCCACCCACACCTAGATACACACGCATTAGCCTTGCCTTGTTCTTGTCTAATCCCTTCTCTCATTCATGTCCCTCCATCTCTCTTATACTCTCTTCATGAAATGGCTCTCGAATTAGAGAGATCAGAGGGAGACATTTGGGTCTTAAAATAACTTGTATTTGCATGAATATTTCACGGACATTTCACCGTCTGTCTTGTGCTGTGCAATGCTGCTTAATTACATGTAACAAAATGTATGAAGATGTAATTAGTCAACCGGAGCTTTGACAATGAAATTGCAAAAGAAAATGTGAGGTCATAACTATTTAAGGTTAAATGAATTTGCAAATCAAGGATGGAAGTTTTTTTTTTTTAAATGCACCCGTTCTTGTCTTACTGAGGCAGAAACCATTCAGTCTCAAAGGTTTCTTGATTTAATAGTGAATCATCAGTGACTCAAAAGCTTCAGCAAAACTGTCATATAATACAGGTTTGTTCTCCCACAATGATACTTTATCCAAATATTTGAAGGGAAAAAAGATTTAGCATTGATGTTTTCATCAACAGTGAACAGTCCTATGTCTTAAATCAGGGGTTGGCAACGTTAAACACTCAAAGAGCCTATTTGGACCCGTTTACCACAAAAAAGGAAACCCTGGGAGCCACAAAACCTTTTTGGCAACTTAAAAGAAAGACTACATATACCCCGTTTTTAACCTCATTAATATGTATAAAATTATAAAATCTAAAACAGTACATACAGTGGTAAAGAATTCATGTAAATGAACCATAAATATAAGAGAAATAAGAGAAAAAATATACAATGAGAATTAATTTAAACTGTTTAGATACTTAGCATGTGAGTTAGTGTCATGGCTTTAATAGTGAATAAGAAATAAATGTGAATGACAGAATCCACAAAGTGGGATAAGTGGAATAAAGATTAGTTATGTAGAGGCTTGATTATGATTTAATTAAAAGAAAACATGTGAAGGAAGTGTAAAGAGTGTGTTTCACGTTAATATTATAGATATTTGATAATCTCTGTTTATTCATTTTAGTGCATTTTTTTGTCTATAATTTGATGCCCTCTACAGCAGATAGCACCCTAGGCAGCTGCCTGTGTTGCCTATACTCAGAGCCTATTGTTGCATTGTTAACATTTGTATTAGCATTACGGTCATTTTCACAGGGCTGAGCAAAATATTGGAGGAAGTTATTGTTGTTTAGTTCCATTTCTGTCACCTGTTCCTATTGTTTTCACTGTCAGTGAAGCTGGATAGGAAGTGGGCATTCCAGTGTTAGTTTTTCCAAATGAATCCAGATGATGGTTCAGAGGCATCTTCATTCATCCCTCTTTTTTCTTAACCATGCTGTGCACTGTCATGTACAACTTGGGTCTGCATTGAGTTGGTCTGAGTATGTGCAGATATCTGCAGCATGTATACTGTGGACTCTGTGGCAGTTTGCCCAGGCAAAGTTTTTGGGACAGACAGACAGACAAATAGATAGATAGATGGATGGACGACCGACTGATAACGATACCCTGCAGCCACTGTAGCCGAGGGTAAAGACTAACAAACTAAAATAAAATACATTTCAATGAAGTACTCATTCATGTTCCTAAAGCCACAGGGACAAAGATGGGATGAAAGAGCCGCATGTGGGTCCAGAGCCACGGGTTGCTGACCCCTGTCTTAGACAATGTATTTCACATGGACTGAATTACAATTACAGGTTAAAAACAAAACCCAAACCAAGATGCCACTGAAAAGCATGAGCTCTGTTTTTACTTCAAGCAGATTTTCATCCTAGTGGATTTTATCCAGAGTTTATGAATCAACCCACAAGAGGTTCCAAAGATCAATCAGAGAAGGAGACAGAATGTGAGGAGCACATGCCTAAAATGAGAACAGTTAAATTATTGGAGAGGTAATTAAATCACAAAATGACATTTTCCCTTTGGAAAAAATCAAAGATGATAAAGTCTCAGAGCCACTGTCTAGTGTCCATAACTCAGTGTGTGTAGAGGACTTAGGAACAATAAAGAGATATAATAAAACAGAACAATGAAGTGTTTGGCAAATATTCAGATAAAACTGATGATGTTTGAAAGGTCCAGGTCAATAACATGGATGCCCGAACTTTAACATTACTACAATCAATGCCATTATTTTTTGTGTACTATAAAGACTCTGATCGGCTATTGTACTGAGTATTGATCACCTTATCTGTCCACAAACAGGGATCAGCAATCACAATAAGACTGATATTTTTAATTAGGTTCCTTTGGATTACTAACCGTAATGTTTGGATTATTCACCTGAAAGAAATACCCCATAGGAACAATTTAACCCATAAAGACCCAAACATCCATTGTCGACCAAAACCGTCTACTAATTTAAACTGTTGATCCATTAATCCTATCAATACATGTAAATAATTGGTGTAAATGCAGTTCTTCATCTTTTCATGGTCATCAGATATGACCCATTTGGACGTTCAGAGGCTCCATAGTCAATGTGGAAACACTGTCATCTTTTACAACATTGATTCACCAGTAAAACCCATGGAGTTGGATCAATGACAGTGGATGGAGATGTGTGGTTAATGTTCAGTTAATGATATATTTTACTGAAAAATTCCCTTGTTCAGCAGTTTCCTGTTTTTGATATGATAACAATCAATTTCAATCTGACTTTTTATGAACATCTACATGATCAGTAAATTAAAATATGTGAAAATATGTGATTTTCATTGAAAAAATGCAAAACCAAAGGGTAATATTATAAATACATGGTAATAAATCACTTTAAAAAAGTTAAATATGAAAATATTTTGGAACTGCCACAAATGTCACACTGTGTTAAACCATTAAATGCTGAAGATAGGGTTGAGAAATATTGTAACAGGAAAAATTTACGTATGAATGAATTTATGTATGAATGTACCGTCACAGAAAAAATATTAGACCATCAAAAGTCCTGAAAAACAATAGTTATAGAATCAAGTACTTGTGTGAACCATGTGACTAAAACATGAAATGCCTAAAAACACTGTTTTTGTGAGTACAATGGCATAGATATTGATGTATGAACTGAAGTGATTTTGGTTATTATCAAGAAAACATAGAAAATGGATAAATATCAGCTCCGAAATGAAAGTACTATGAGCTATTATTGTTGTTATCATTATATTTGTTGAAACAAATGTACCTTTAGTTGTAAGAGGCATTAAATTGAACAATAAATTCTAATTTACGACTGTATGTATGACAAACACGGCTAGAATAATGATTTACTTACGTTGGTTTAGATGCTTCAGCTTGGTCAGTCTGGAGTTTCTCACCTCCCTCCACCTCCATGGTGCAGTAAACAATCCTGTTCGGTGCCAAAGACTTCAGCCCCTGCACTTCCATGATCACCACCTAAGAAGCACAAGACACTTGAGTGAAAGCTGTGCACGAAAATGTTTCACTTCTTGGACAAAAAGAGTGGACAATAAATGTGGTCATGTTGAAACCTTCCAGCTTAACAGAAATTGTAGAAATATTCTCTGAGCCAAGATCACTTTTTACACCTGAGAGATTCCATAAACACTACAACCATCCTTACAAAGTCTGAATTTCTGCCAATAATCAGTCAATAATTGTAGAGTAGGCATAATCTACCACATTAAATCTAATACCTAGTGTTAAATACATTAATGAATTTAATACACAACCATCTGCAGCTGTTTAATGAAGTACAATGTCAATATTATGCTTCTGTTTGAGATAAAAAAAAAAAATATTAACTCACATCCATATTAACCATTTAATAGAGGAAACAAAGTTTAACTCCAGTCAAAAAGTTAAAACATTGTATTTTAGTTTTACAGTAAACTATTATTTTATATATAAAGGAGATTTTTCTGAAGATTTGATGTTTGGCAGTAGACACCTAATACATCACTCTAACTGTACAAGATGTATTGATACCATTTAAATGGCAATAAAATCACTTGTGATAGATTCAATATTGCTATCCACTGCACAACAGCTAAATGTTCATGATGGAGAAATTGCAAAAAGCTGCAATTGGACCGATTGAAAAGCAAACTAATCTGAAAAAACAGGCTTTCCTGAAACACCATAGACTTGTCAAGTTGCAAACAAAGCTTTCTGCTGTTATCGTGCAAATAATATCAGCTTTGGAACTCCATAATGGCGTCCCCACTTTTGTGTAAAGAAGCACAAAAACACTGTCACACATTCCAGTATGTATGTTGTGATTCTGAAATAGCACCGTATCATAAGGAACGAGGTGCGATTGCTCCCAGTTCTGTGGTGAAAGCTCATCTCAGACAAGCTGATAATAAGATGACTCACATTCCCTGTTAAGGAGCAGGTGTATACATGTCAGTCTGTTATTCACATGGCGTCTGTTCAACCACCTGAACAGGTCTGCTGTCTGTTTCTATACTTAGTCTGGAACAGAGAAGTAGCCTACAACAGCCTTAATTTAAGATTTCTTGTTAAGGCATAGGTACTTTTGTTCTCCCAGTTAGGATAATTGATCATCTGGCTAGTGCAAGAAATCCTATAAAATGCTCAGTGTAATTTTCTATATCGTGACTGTTGGGTGTCCATTTTTGGTCTTTTTTGTTTTTTGTTGTAAAATTATTCTATTGGTCAGTCTTCATGTTAGCCTGATGGTTTTTGAAATTTAACCAATGAAAAGTGTTGACAATGGCTTGTAACTACATCTCTTAACTCTATTCATATATTTAGAATATATATTGTTTTGCCAGTTTTCTGAAAAATAACAGTTGTGGACATAAGACATTTCTGCCAATTTCCAATATTATCCCTTCTCATGCAAAGTTTTTCTCATAAACAGATAAAGATTAAAGATACAATAGCATCACTAGGCAAAAATCCCAAAAGCATATATGGTATTATAGCATGTTTTTCTATATATAATTAGAGCTGTCAAGATGAACGCATTAACACAGATTAATACAGTATCATGATTCATCTGATTAAAAATTTGAATGTAATTAACCCATCTGCAGCACAGAATGACTGAACATCTCTGGCAACGTATTTGGGGCAGTTTGTTCAAGTAGAGTTACCATCATGTATGAACAAAGTTAAAGTTGATCTGGTAGTGACAGGCAGGAGAAACGGTAAACTGCACTTTGGAAATATGAGGACAAAAAAAAAAACAAACAAAGATGGAACAGTCGACTGACATAAAGTGTTATACACACTCTGCAGGAAGGACTTTTCACTTCTTCTTCTTTTCACCGAAGCATTTCCACTTTAAAATACCACATTAACAGGAAGTATACCTGTACAGTCAGGGATTCTGCTAGTACTTTGGCTAAGGCATCACCCAGAAAACACATTATTTGCACATACTCCCTCCTTTCTTGAGTCTGTTTGTTCATGCAAATTGAAACATGATTAATATCGACTAAAAATTAATTCTATTCAATTGTGATTAATTGAAATTAATCCACAGCAAACCTGTGATTAATCTGATTAAAATTTTAATCATTTGATAGCACTAATATATATCTATAGCACACACACACACACACACACACACACATATATATATATATATATATATATATATATTGCCTGAAAAAGTCACTTTTATCTTCACTTTTTACCCGCGGCCCTTGCCGCAGGGTTGTCAGTTGGTTATCCATCTGACTGTCTGTACATCTGAAGGGTGAGGGTTTTCAAGTGTGGGCATGTTAGCACTAGATCATCACAGGTTAAACAACACTGTAGGAATGGATAAAATGTAACTAATACAATGGCAATTTTAAAAAATATATTGACACCTGTCAAAACTTTTCTTTGAAGAGCTCATTTTTGTCGTGAGTGAAAGCGGTTAGCTCTGGTTCTTAATTGTCAGAAAATGCCAAACAATGAAACAATTGCCACATTTTGATGTAGAATAAGTGTTCAGTCATTACTTTGAAATCTTCCAGCTTACTTCTTCTACTGAAAACACAGGACAGTTATATCATGATCAGTTTCAGTATGATTTATCATTGGTCTCCATTGCTTTGTTCAGTCTTTTTTATATTCAGTCCATGCTCAGGACAGAGTTTTTTCATGATTTCTGCACACTGTAGCTTTAAACATTCATAACAAGCCTCATCTGAATGTACTCTACCTCCAAAGTAAAGGACAGAACCACATCAGACTTGGACAGCGTGTTCTCGTCCTCCTGGCCCATGTCGATGATGGAGGTATTGTGTCCCCGTTTCAGCTTCTGGAGTTTGAACTCCCCACCCTTGGAGACGGGCATGCTCTCCAGATTGGCCATCAACTGATTCACAGATGACTTGAGCTCCTCAATGTACAT
This sequence comes from Maxillicosta whitleyi, assembly GCA_029822895.1. NCBI lineage: Eukaryota > Metazoa > Chordata > Actinopteri > Perciformes > Neosebastidae > Maxillicosta > Maxillicosta whitleyi. Next base: position 9,171,057 of record JAPSES010000211.1, read on the forward strand.
GGCTTCCATTTCTTTAGACACAAATTTGGGGAACTTACCACCCTGTGGATAGAAGCGGAAATAATCACAGCAAAAAAAAAAATAGCAGTCAAAATGATTTCACCAAAAGCACATATGTGTAAAGTGGAGCAGAAAAAAGACATGCAGATACACAAATATGTTTTTCTGAACAGTACTGCCATTTCTTTTGTGGGTGGCAGTTCACACTATGCCATTTTACACCAAGTTAAACCATATTAGTGACATATTAACTATATAACAAAGCTGATTAAAAACAGTCTGAGTCCCCCGCAGTGTCTGACTCACCCTGGCAATCTGGTCCGCCATCTGAAGACGACCATCCAACTCTCTTCTGATCTGTGCAGCCTGCTCATCCAGGTTGTCCAACTATTGATAGAAAAGGAAAGGAGCAGGTCAATGAGGGGAAACAAAAGAGCACAGCAGTACTTCATCAAAGCCAAATGTCGGTGTCAAAGGTCATCATTTCCCAGGTTCATTTACCTCATCAAAATGAAATGTTACTTATACATTGCTGATATACTTTGACTAGATTAACACTACTGGATGCACTTCCTGATTATTCATCCAGCCCATGCATGTGTTTGTTCTAAAAGGCTGTAATCACTGCAGGATGGCATGGCGGTCGACGTGAATGGGTCAGAATGAAAAGCAAATTCTTCATTCGCTCATAGGAGCCATGCTCCCATCACCATAGAGACCATGAAAGGACCAGTGTGTGATGAGAGGTCTTTTTGGAAGTGTTGAAATTTTGAGTGTTTCCTTTTTTTGTTGCTTCTAATCAGCAGTCAGCTCTCTGAAGCAGTCGAGCTGACAGGTGGGCAGTAAAATTAAAAACTGATTGATAATTATGACATTTACAGGAGAAAAAAGAAAGCTTAATGGGTGGCAAATTAAAACAGAAGCTTGATGGGAGTGCTTTCTTTCAGGATCACAATGCCCCTTCGATAAGCCACACAAATGAATGAATGGGTTGATGGATGTATGTTTTGATTGAACGTGTGTGTGTGTGTGTGTGTGTGTTGGGGGGGGGGGGGGGGGGAAAAA
>JAPSES010000211.1:9195149-9215470 GCA_029822895.1 Maxillicosta whitleyi
CAACAAATCCTGAAAATTTCATCAAAATCCGTCCATAACTTTTTGAGTTATGTTGCACACAATCAGACAGACAGACAAACAAAGGCCAGCAAAAACATAACCTACTTGGCGGAGGTATATCGATATGATATAGAAATATCATATCGAACATATTAATTTGTCTCTATTTGTACTGTTTCACATTTTGTCTGTCTCTTTGTGATGCTTTCCCATAGTTTTCTGTCATAATATTGTTAACAGGATTACTTCTTGCACTGTCAACACAAAGGTTAAACTGACGTCAGTACAGCACTAATTCCTACATTTTTGCATAAGACTCTTTAAAAGCCTCCATTCATTTTGACTCAATAACAAGACAATTATCATAGATTCAAATAATGCTCATGAAATCCACTCCCTCTGTAACAAGCAGTTCAGAGGGGGACACCCACAGTCCTTTGACACACTCAGCACTAAAAACCAAAGTAGCAAACTTCCTCCAAGTATCTCTGATTTGCATTTCAGCCTGTTTCACATTCATACCACACAACCTCATGCACAATTCACAGCTCTCTACCTTGGAGCATTAACAGCATACTGTATAGTATTAAAATGCTGAGCCAAGAGGCAGTCTATTAAGGAAACCTACTGGCAGATGAGTCGAGGAGGTGAGATTATCTTCAACACACTCTCTGATTGAGCGAAAAAAAATATTCTACCAAAGAGATTATCTATTTGTGACAAACATTGTAATACTACAGCAAATAAAAATATATATGTTCAATAAATCTGCAGCACCTGACTGTTTCTTGCTGCATGATAACGGCAATGCTCTTTACACTAGATAGTTTCATGTATCCTTATATGTCCTTTTACACATGCAGCCTTTTATTTGTACTTATTAGCATTTAAAAACAAAAATGCTAATTTGTCATTTTACTTTATTGCCATCACCCTTTTGCCTTCCAGATTATCCTTTAAATTATCCCTCTGTGCACACAATTTAGGCTGCATAATGCCATTAAACGCAGAATGACTCTGCCCTGCAGGACAATCACAATGAGTGTGTATTTCCATAAATTATAGTGGCACAATCTATATGTGTCAATAACCTTGATAGGTTACTTATATCATATTCTTAGGGAGAGTGCCATTAGTTTAAGTGTCTCCCATGACAATTAGCCTTTTTAATGCAAAACCTGTTACCAATTAAATATGCAAACACACTTGGCCAATGTTTTAAAAGGGTCAACCTTCATAGAACTGTGTAAAAAATGTCTTTCCCAATGAATCAGAAAATACTTCCTCTGTCCTTCAAAACTACCAACAGCCTCAGAGTGTTACCTTTTCACAAGGTTATAGCAATGCCTTTAAAGAAGCAGCAGTGGCGCCTGAATACTGTGCAGCCTGGCCTGTTTCTGTGTGATAGCCCATCACCACTGTTTGTGTGCCAGAGCTTCTAATACTGGATTATCATGAAGCTGCTCCACATGTTTTGCTGAGGCCTTTAAGTCTTTTCATTACAGCAGTAGCTTCATCATAGTTCTGTGACTAATCTAAAATAGCCAAAATGTAAAAGGCTATATATTCAATTTGGTAGCCAACACAGGGCAGACTGTCCTTATAAATAATTGTTTAGGGACATCTGAGGAGCCAAAGATGAAGGATATTCATGGTTATGGATATTTTCCCCACACTAATATATATTTGGTAATAAACAATTTCTTGAAATAGCCACAAGGCAGATGTTTAATGAAGAATAACAGAGGCACATTTACATAATATTAACTGACATATGATAGCACTGCAATATAAATGCACTGAAAGAATCACCTCCATTTAAGCAATCTGTGTTGATCAATATTTCTCAGTAATTAATTATCCTAATTCCATGGCAGTTACATCAAACCAGTTAAATATGGCAACAAAAAAATGCATTATTTCCATTCACGTTTGCACATGGATGTTAATTTCCCCAAAGGGATTTGTTTGAGACAAATTTGTTTGAGCCAGATCAAAGTGTAGATGCAGACTGTAGAGACAGCTAGACACACTCTGAATTCCTGGTTTGACAGAAAGTATTGGATTGTTTGTCCAGTTATTCACTCACCCACAGCAGAGGATTGTGACTGCCTAGGCTACCAGATATGAAAGTGCATTAGTAAGCATGCATTAGACTATCAGTAGCCTACGCTGAACAGGACTACAAATAAACAAATGGATGGAAACACTGTGGTTTATGCCTCCCACAGGCACTTGCATGAGTCAGCAGAAAATTCAGACCATATGGCTTAACTGTGGCCAAAGGAAGACAAATTGTCTGCATGTTAAACAAAAGAAAACAGTCACAGGTGTAAACACTCCTCTGATATTTGCAGTGTTTCCTTGTATGACTGACTCATAATCAGACTTAAATTTAGCAAACTGAATGAAGATTCTGCAGGTCCAAACCAACACTTGATGCCAACTGCTGTCTTATGAGGAGAGTTACAAGTAAATGATGCTATCTTTTCATTCAGTTACAAGACAAACATTTCCACAATCTGAAGGCAATTCAACATGTTGATGACATGCATCTATATTTTTACTATGACAGCCAAATTTAGAACAGGCTGATAATAAACTGAGCCAAGTCTCCTGACTAACAATCAATTCACTGTCTGTTTAGTACAGTGGAGCCTGTGCATAGTGACTTTGACAGTAAGGACATCATGACCCAAAACTGGTTTCAGCAGCAATGGAGTACACAGCAGCAACATGAAACCAGGATGTGGGCATTGTCTCTGGGAGCAACTTGTATAAATTTTACAGGCCTTTTGTGAAAAATGCTTTAAAACCCAAATGCCTGGACATGTGTGATTTTTTTTTTTTTTTTTTTTTTTTGCAATTAAATTACTGTAACCTATCAGGAGGAGGCATTCTCCTCTGTAGAGGAGAAAGGCTATTAAGCAACCCTCCTCAAGAGGTCTGTGCCTAAAAGTCACCTTGGGAGGCCAGATTGACGGGGTAAGTGATGGCGCAAACAGAGTGGAATTGAGTATCCGCCAGGAAGGCAGACAGTCATATACAGCTGCACATAATGGAAAGCAGGAGTACATATAGACCTACAAGGACACTGACAGTGTCTTGTTTTAAATCGCCATCCACCATGTCTTGAACGCCCTTCCACTAAATGGGCTTGCTGGGCTCTAGGATTGATTTCACTTTGGAGCTTGTGAATGGAGGGACATGCACTGCACTCAGGCTGCAGCTCTGCAGTGCCATGTGTCCTTTCACTATCCGGAGCTCGAAGCGCCTAATGTGCTCCTGTCATGCTCCACGGATTTCAACATTTTGCGTCAAAAAAAAAACAAATAGTGGTTTCAGTGGAACTGTGCAGCATCCATGAGCTATCGGATAGGCCTAGTGGCCAAAACCTCCTGTGTGTTCAAGCTTATGTAGGTCATCAATGACAACATCTGCGATATGAAAGAAGCATTTCGTCAGCATGTGGTTATTAATTATGCCTTTGCACTGAGGGCCCTTACCTTCTGCTGTCGCCTGGCCATATCTGTGGGCTGTTTTGCATTGAATGGATAAGCGATGCATCGCATCACAAAAACATACAACTGCAGCTTCTTTTTACGCTCTTCTTCCTCCCTCTGCAGCTTCTCCAAATCCTCCTTCTCCTCGCTGACGGCTGAAGGGCTCGGGCTGGTCGGACGGGCACTGCTGCGGCTGCTGCTGGGGGCCAGTCCACCCGAGCTCTCGCTGGTCCTGCTTGGAGAGATGCGGGATCCGGCCTGAGGTGCCATCGCCTCTTTGCTTTCCTCCTCTACTATCCCATCAGATTCCTCTTCGCTGGACGACGGATCTAACATCTTGTATGAGAGGTTTTTGCGCCTCTACAGATATCCGACACCTCTAAAAAAGGTCTTCAAAAGTCCTCTGAAGATCGTGGTGCCGTTGTCTTCTCAGTGTTGAGGTAAAATGTAGAATATGCCTGGAGTCAGGACAGGGATAGGCCCAGATTGTACTCGCTCGCTAAGAGATGTGAGCAGTACGAGTGGAACTGGAAGAGGTTTAGTCTGCTTCACAATGAGCATTCTCCGCCTGCGCCGAGCACTCGTCGATGCTTACGTGTTTTCTGTATTTTACTGGCCAGTCACTGCTGCGGATGTGAGCGGGGGAGGTGAGAAGGGGGCGGAGGGGAGGGGCCGGGGAGAGTAGTGTACAGAGGAGGAAAGGAGAGCGGCTTTTTTCGTTGAAAGCGGGAGATGGCCTCTCCCTGCCGAGCGGGACGCAGGCGCGGGGACCTTTCCATGGTCCTGAAATGAGAGGAGGACCAGAGTCAAGGATGCGCGGCTCGTCCCACTGTAGCTCATCACAACGGTCTGCAGTGGTACACCTAAGATGGCTGCCACAGGATTCCTCTGATATTGTCACTGAAATGGGGAACATTATACAGTTTATAGCCTCTGCACAGGATGCAGATTGGTGGGTGTGAAAATTTTAGAATGAATCCTAAGCCGCCCCATGCCGTGTCTTATGGTGAGGTGGGGTGGCTGTAAAACACCCATTCTCCGTCTGTAGGCTATTGCTGGAGAAATTTATTGTTGCAGCATGCTGGTGTCTCTTGTCAGGAAACAGCACCACTCTGCAGTCACACACACTTCATTCCCTAAATAGAGGTGTTATTTACAAGTTTCATGGAAAACTTAAGGTGCCCAGGATCCCAGAGGGATCAGCACCAACTGCTTCAGGCCCAATCTAAGATGGAGCTGGAGTCTAAATACTGATATAATATAATATACAATAATATAATATAATATAATATAATCATCGTCAGCAGAGCACTGAAGTTATCTTACATGTAAGGTGGGATGACTATGCAAAGTGGTCATAAGACTTTTTAGATGCGTATCCTGCATTGTACACCTATAGTCAATTCCATTGGCATGAAACACTGCAATAATACTATATAAAAAAAGATCATATTTTATCACATTTACATCATGTATAGACTTCCTACACTGTTGCCCATGATGTTGTAATAAAATATTTTTTACCTCTTCTCATGAAATCATTGTGGCAATGTGATTTATTTTTGGTAGATAAAGTGTAACTGGGACTCAGCACACAATCATTGCAGCTGTTCAAAGGTGATTACTGATGTGCAGAAATAGGTATAAGAAGAGAAATGTGGTGTGAAAACAAAATGATTCCAACTTGAGGGTTAACAGTGCATATCCGTGTCTGGAAATCAAACAGTTAAACATTAGATTACAGGGCTAATGATTTATTCAATCACAGCCTGTCTCTCACACCATTTGAAAAAAAAAAAAAAAAAAAGAAAGCAATTATCTGTAACTATTCTGATTCAGAACAGTATTTTTTCCTTTAGACTTGGAGGTTTGGAGGTAAATCTGAATCCTGACATCCTAAAATATTTATTTGCTCTGCAGCCATGGCTGAGCAAACAAAGACGAGCCTCCTTTCATTTTCAGTGGATTTTGTTGCTGCAGTTGGACAATAAGACGTCTCAAATCTACAGCGTTTGATCCTTTGACCCAAACCTCGAAATTATTTAGGAGGTCGGTATTGACTTATGTTGACAACCATTAATTATGTGTCCTTCTGACTGTTGGTATATTAGCACAGAATAACAAGGCCAGAGACACTTTTATTGCAAGAGCACACACATGATATACAGACCAAAAGAATATACTGTAATTGACATTTTAAACACAAGACTAATGTTCCCATAAATGACACACCCTTTAGGTAATCCATTGATTGAACCACTGAACAACTGAATATTTTCTTTATTGATTGACCAGATGATTACTTTCAAAATCTTCTCCAGATAAAAAAATAAAAGTCTGTTTAATCTCCACCATCCCAAATTCATCTCTGTAGTCCTTTATCCAAAACCTTAATATATTTCACTGGTACTCATGTAAAACAAAAGAGAGCAATTAACTAATAAACTCTTCTCTAATAATTTAATCGATTACTTGATTGATTGATTGATTGATTGATTGATTGATTGATTGATTTGTTTCAGCATTAAAACAAAGGATGGATTAGTTAATTGCACCACCTTTTGTTATTGACTTTCCTTCTGGACTGTGAGCTTTTGATGCATGATTTACTGATATCGATCACTTGACCCTGAAAATCTAAACTTTTTTTATATGCATTTATAAAGTTGGAGTAATGTGTAATTCTGTGTGATCACTGTTCTATTATAAGTTTTTCCACTATTGTATAACATCCATATGTGAGGACAGTTGGTTTTTCATAGATATATCTGAAACATTTTGTGCATGACCACTGCCATTGGGCCATCTTGGACTGATGCTGCATTGAAATAAAAGGGTGCCATAAGAAAACTCTGTTCCAAAGCTACACTATTGGCAATACAACAAGCTTCACATGTTAGATTCTTTATTAACCCATAAAAACCCAAAAAAATCACTGACGACAAAAATGATCTACCAATTAACAATGTTTAATAACCTGTGATCCGATCAATCCGATTGTGATCTTGTCAATCCATGTTAATATTTTTTCATCTTTTCATGGTCACCAAATATGACCCATTTTGATGTTCATAGGTTCCATAATTACCGTGGTAACAACATCCTCTTCTACAACATTGATTCACCAGTAAAACCTGTGGAGTTTGATAAATGACAGTGGATGGAGACACTTGTTTTATTTTCAATTAATGATATATTTATTGAAAAAGTTACTTCTTTATTTTTCTCTGTTTCTGCTTTTATGACAATTAACTTGAATCTGAGTTTTTATAAACATCTACATGATTCATCAATTAAATATTGGAAAATACTTGATTTTATTCAATAAACAAAAAATACAGAGGATAATATTGTAATAAATGGTGATAAATCACTTAAGAAAGGTTAAATAGAGAGAAAAATTCATTTGGAAACAGTTACAAAAGTAGCACTGGGTGAGTTTGTAGGAAAATTATTGGATTAATTACAGCTCTGATACTTAGGCCGATGTAGCCTACAGATAAAAAATGGGTTATAACATGATTTAAACTGTTGATCACATTAAAAACACACACATAAAAATATATGATTAATTGAGAAAAATGTACAATTATAAAACTCAAACCTGGCTAACTTAAATTCCTTGGTGGATTATACCAGTGTTTCCCACCAGTGTGCCGTGAGAAGTCATCAGGTGTGCCAAGGAAAATTATCCAATTTCACCTGATTGGTTCTGTAAGCACACAGTGTGATATAGATCCATAAAATGCACACACCAATAATCCAGTCTGTAACAACAGTCTACTGCTTCTGTTTGCAAAATAAATGTGAACTGGTTCTGATGTGGTGTGTTCTGTTGATAAAGCCCCCTCAGTAGTGATGCAATTAGTGAGTTACCCATGAACCCCGTGTATCAGGTTGGGGCAGGAGGGATATGCATCCCACAATATACAACAATATACACCAGACTTTAATCTGGGGGCCCGGTCTGAGGGATCACTGGTGCACTCCTCAGAGCTTTCTTGTTCCAATTCAATAAATACTGTATGACATTTTTGGTTGGTGGTGTGCTTTGTGATTTTTCTAATGTCAAATATGTGCTGTGGCGCAAAAAAGGTTGGGAAACACTGGATTATACAGTTCCTGCAAACAAAGTGACCTTTCTCATTTACTCTTCATAAGGTGAAAATACAGCCAGGTCCATAAGAACATGGGCTGTAATGTTGCTTCTGTACACCACCACAGTCGTTCTGAATAGCAGCAGTCACACCTCATGATCCACAGAAGACCACATTGTGTGTCCCACATGATTGTTATGATATGGGCATGTACAGTATGACTACCAGTGGAGCTGAGTCACTGGTGTTTATTGATGATGTCATACTGATAGAAGATACAGTATGAAAGTCATCTCTGCTCAGAGTCAGACAAATGCTGAAAACCTGATAGGACAGTGCTTCATATTACAGATCAATAATTACCCAAAACACACTGCAAAAGCAACCTAAGAGCTTTTGAAGGTAATGACTTGGAAAGTTTTTCAGTTGCCTGAAATCAGTGACCTGATCTCGAACCAACATGGCAACATTTCATCTATTGAAGACCAAACTAAAGAGAGAAACACCCACATACAGGCAGCGACTGAGGCTGTCTGTAGTAATGGTCTGGAAAAGCATCTCCAGGAGGAAGTTTAACATTCACTGATGACTATGGGGTCCAGATCTCAGGTAGCCAGTGACTGCAAAGGATTTGCATTTATGTTGTAACAAACTGGGCTAAATTAATGTAACGAAAGACAATGCAAGCAAGGAACACACCTTTAAGTAAATGTAACTCAAAATAGAATATGTAGATAGCATCATATAATGAATGTTTGGGTGAGTGAGTTTTGTGTGTGAAAACCAAACCAGTGTGTCGGCTGTGACGTCAGCAGGCTGCTCAGTCAGAGTGGGAGTGCACACCTTCTGAGGTGGCTTTTTATAATCTCAAGCCACAACCCTTTAGAGGTGTTACCAAAGAACAGACAGCTGTGCACTCCAGGAACACCAGCAGCTGGAGAGAAAATAAAGAGTGTTAATGAGGCCGTCATAAACCAATCCTCATGTTTCTGACAGTCTTAGTTCGTCCAAGTACATAGAAGCCTCTGAAAATGGAGACACTGTTTAAAGTGGGTGGAACCTATAAATGACAATGTTTTTGTGACAACATCTTGAATTTAAGCTCAGAGTCTACACTACAAATGATGATGATGATTTCTTTCGGCTTTTCCCTTCCGGGGTCGCCATAGCGAATCACCTTCGCATGTTGATTTGGCAGAGGTTTTTACATTGGATGCCCTTCCTGACACAACCGGGCTTGGGACCGGCACAAGGAGGCTTTCGCCCCCTTGTGGCTATTGGAATGTATAACATAAAGAACCTTTCCCAAGGGATCACCTGGGTCTCGAGCCGGCCATCTTCTGCAACAAAGTCAGTGGCGTTAACCACTGAGCTACCCAGTCACTATAGAGTCTACATACAAATGTTTCATTTCAGATCCACTGTGTTGGTGTGACGTGAGGCAAAATTCCACAGTTGCGTCACTGTCCAAATACTTATGGACCTGAATGAATGATGTGTCTGTCTTTTTATATCTATTTGAAGGTATCATCAAACAAACCATAAGGTGTTGGTGTTTGAAAACCCTGAAGTGCCTTGCTCATTACTGCTCCCGATGCCCTGAGTTATCAGTGCATGGCTACGTTTTTGGACAGATGGACGGATGGATGACCAACTGATAACAATATCCAGCGGCCAGTGTAGCTGAGGGTAAAAATATTTGAAATACAAGTTACTATTGTAATATCATTATACATCTACTGATACTACAGTTCTTCAAGAAACCTTAGCACGATAAACAACCCAAGCAGAAAAATGGTATTGTTTAAAATATCTGTCACACTAGAAAAACCCATTTAAACAATTTAATTACTTTACCTCCATCACTCATGTCCACCTTATGATGCTGCACCATGTTCACCTCCCCCCTCCTCCATGGCTTTTATAGTAGGAGCATGACAGGGTTTATACTGTGAAGTCAGCATTAACAGAGGATAACCACGCCTGCACGTTTCACCTTTGAGATTAAATCCGATCAGACAGCTGGACTGACGAGCTGCTCCTCCAGATGTTCGTTATGTCTTACCAGCAAATTCCTCCTTACAAGGACTCTTAATCTCTACATGGCCTCCTGTTGCCCTGTCTTGGCATTTCCATCTTTTGTATTCCCTCACATAGCGGGTTCTTGCACATTCTCAGCCTGGGTTTTGTGTTTCCCGTAGACCTCATCAGACCGCTGCCACTCACACAAGGGCGAGGCCGTTACTAAACCGACACCCCATGTTTTTCTTGAGATCCCTTGGAGAGGTCTAGCACTAACCTCGGCAGCAGGACTCTCCAGACCTTTTAAACATTAATAATTGACTGATGTTCTATGCCCTGCTCTTCTACTTCAGTAAGAGTGTGTGTACACATTAAATGTTGATGTTCTTCAGGGTACTTCATCACAACGACCAGTGTGGAAAAAAAACAAAAATAAATACGAATCATGCAGTCATGCAACAACTCCAATTTTGTGTTTCACTTGCGTTTAAAGAAACGCAGAGTGTCTGTACCCAATTTTATGGTAAATTAAAAAATGTAGTTTGTGTTCAAGTTGAAAATTGTATTACAAGGTCTATTTTTAGAACCAAGAGTCCTTCCTGGCTTTTCATTCATCAAATAAATGTTCACAAAGGAAGTGGTAGAAAGTCACCAATGGAGTAGAGCTTTACCTGCTTTGAATAAAATGACTTTTTAATGACTGCTATGCAAAGTAATAGGTGGATTATGAGGCAGGCTGATGTAAGATGAAGTATATAAACTCTCTTTGACCCTGTCTGATTCATTATTAACTTTATTTACACTCTTGAGTCATAATCCTGCTGACAGGAATCACCACAGAGTTCAGAGGTTTAGCTCTGTTGTATTCACAGATACTTTACATTGACCTAGTTTGTCACATCTTTTTCATTTTCATTCTAATGACTCTATTTCACTGATTTCTGTTTTCATTTTATTTATTTATTTTTTTACAAGTTCAAATATATCAGGTGACAGAAGGACTCAAAAGTCAAAGGTAATCAGTTTTGAATATATGCAGTCTGAAATGGTCGTAGTATTTATTGAGTTCATGTCTGCAAGGTAGGGAATTATTGAAGTCACACACAGTATTCCATTCATCGCCGAGACAAATTCATCATGGCATTATTTATTCTACACAGTGCTTATGCAATGTCACAATGAATGTCATAACACATTTATTTTCATCTAGAGTTGTATTAATTTTTGGCCAACATCTTGCATTGAGGATAGGAGAATCAAACAACTGCGTAAACAAACAACAACAGAAAACTGTTACATCAGGTCTGGAGTCTGCTGACTGATCCATGTGTGAAAATGATGTCTCATGCTCCACTCAACGAATCACATTTTCATAAATATATCCCCCCAAAAACTCGACTGATGTTCAGGTCTGGTCATCAAGTATATTAAGGTGGGCAGCAGACCTTAGACCTGACCAACTGAATCACCCCCAGTTCACAACACTGCCCCCACAGGCTTCTACTGTAGGCACTAGGCATGAAGGGTAATCACCTCATCTGCCTGTCTTCTCACCCTGATGGATCATCAATCTGGAATAGGGTCAATCTGGACTCATCAGATGACATGACATTTTATCATGGAAACACACTTCAGTAATGTGCAATAACTCTGTATAATGTGAATTATGTGCAATGGGTTGTGAAAAAAAATTTTGTTCTGACAATAACAATGTAATATTTATTCAATATTTATCAAAACGTAAATGCACTATTTCTTATATAAACTTCAGTTCATAGATAGACACACTGGTAATATTATTACTATTCTGTCTATTTATGTCTATTTTTAAGTATTGATTCCACTTTAGCTCTATTCTTTTTAAAAAAAAAATTTTATACTTCTTATCTTATTTTTAGTTTTGTAATTTTATTTTTACTGTATTCTTTTTTTCCTGAATATTATTTTCTTTATTAATACAGGTGCACAGACTGGAGTAGCACTCCATGACAAGAAGAGCTATTCTATTCTATTCTACTCTAATTTATTCTATTCTGTTCTACTTTAATTTACTCTATTCTATTCTACTCTAATTTATTCTATTCTATTCTACTCTAATTTATTCTATTCTATTCTAATTTACTGTGTTCTGTTCTACTCTAATTTATTCTATTCTATTCTATTCTACTCTATCCTTGTGTTTCTAATGAGAATCTACTCATTGCATCAGTTAAGTTATAAAGAACTTGTTCCAGAAACACAATAATCACTGTAATTATCCAATGGAAGGATCTGAATTATGTGCTTACTTAAATCCAGATGGGGACTACTTTTTTTTTTTGGCTGGGCTGTTCATTATCTACTGCACCAGTTTGCATGAAACTTGTTGGATATAGATAGTTATAGGGACAAAGACCCAAGCAAGCACCATGAGAACGGGCAGAACCTGAACATTTCCATTGCATGTTGGAGCTTTTCACTGAATACAGGTCTGTGAGGACTTTGCGGAGGTGCGTGTTCCCAGGTTGTGGTGTATACATTCATATGTATATTCTTGCATGTGTCTTTTGAACACTGTCACATGTATGTCTTTGGAGAGTTTACACAGACAACATATGTAAAGCTCACAGTGACGCACCAGACAGAGTAGTTCAGCTGAAACATCACAGAATAACTGCATGATAATATATTCATGACTTCCTTTCCTCACTTCTGTTCTTTTTCAGTCCGACCTGCTAGTCTGTATATGTACAGATCATGTTTAATTTACTCAGTATATATTCTGAAAGTGTAAGAGAGATAGATACACGGACCCTGTGATTCCATTTACAGCGTGTTTGGCTCATTTAAGTCTGTATTGTTTGTCTCAGTCTTTGCCTTTACTCTTCAGTCACAATCACAGCTCAGTAGCATCTTAAAAATGTTACATGAAAAAGGGTTTGTCAGGAGGAAAGCACACACATGCACAAAAACACACAGAGGCTCAGAGCTTCTCTGGAGTTAGCTGAGGAGCTCTTTGAAATATTTAAATGCTGGAAGCGTTTTTAATGTGAGATTGATGGAATAGGGTCAGTGTCGGCAATGCAGCTACTATAGCCATCCTAGAGAAGGCTTCACGCCCAGCAAATACTGTATGATGACGCTCAATATTTTCACCATGAATATGTTTACATCCTGCCTAACCGCCGTTTTAAAATGTGTCTTGAAGTAGATGCTTTGCATAAGGAATTGACTGCATATATGGATTGCAGAGGAGTGAAATGCTAAACAGCTTAAGACGGTTATGAGTGGTAATTGAGTTGTAGGAGTAAGAAGACCCCCTGAAATGACAAATCTGCACAAATTCTTTTACATAACAGCATCTTTGACGTCAAAATGAGAAAACACTTCTGATGAATTCCATGTTCCCGCCTTGACATTAATCTTGGGAGAATTTTTAGTGACGTCAAAGGGAAAAAATAAGAACATTTAGTCTTTTAGTTCATGGTTTACATTCAATTTTCATTTTATTTTCACTGGATTACCTGTATTTACTTGAAAACAACATGGATGAATTTAACATATTTTATTTATAGGACATGCATAAGTTAATTGAAAGGCATTGTATGGGGTATCCTGAGCTTTAGGTATAATTTCAGTTACAGTAGGTCTGTGTGTTTGGATTTTGTAGATAAGCCCCAGGCCAGAAGTGCTCTGACTCCAGGAAAATCATGGACAGTAGCCTATATTTCTATAGTGTTGAGTTTATAGAAATTTTCTGTTTTGTGGTTTTGCTCAGCTTAGAGCCTTGAAGAGGGGGGGGGGGGGGAGAGAGAGAGAGAGAGAGAGAGAGAGAGATTTATGCTTGTCTCTTGCTCCCACCGTTTTCAGGGCAGAGGCTGGAGATGATGCCAGAAAAAGGTTCATTAATAATGCAGCGAAATGCTGGAGCCTTACACTTAACCATGATGAAAACCTATGGCTGTTCATCCAGACCCAGTTTCCTTATCAGCAGGAAAACAGTTTAATCCCAACATTAAGCAATAGTAGATGAGCTGAGATGCATTTAGTCAATTGTACAGACAGGAGAGACATTTGTCAAATGGATTTTTTTCAGAAGAAAGATCAAATGCAGTAAGAAAGTAAGAAAGGCTCATGACTGCAGCTTCAGTGATTTTCTCCACATGCAGCATGGCTGAGCACTGCCCTCTGTTGGATAATTAGACATGGAGCACTTTGTTCTCCTTAAATAAATGAAATGAACATTCGAGATCTTCATTAATCAGATTTAGTCAGGGCTGGAGGCAGATGAGAAACACTACGACATGCATTTTTATTTAAAGATCAATGTTTTTGGAAGACGTGGTTGAATGCTTGACTTTTACTCGTATAAAGTGAGGTTACCTCTTCTGTGGTCGGACATGACCTGAATGCTGATTGCATCAGTGCAGATTGTTCTTGTTCTTGAACAAAACACAGATTGATTGTACTGATACAATTCTGAAGTGAATCTACATGTATTTACATGTGCAAACTAATAACCAGTCCCTGTGTCTGACGTCTGTATGGATTAAATAGGATTTAATATTTTTCAAAAAGGTGGAAACTTGAAGTTGCAGCCTTGACATACTTTAATAGTTTTCTGCAGAAGCAAAGAGCTGGATGACACCAAATATCTGTAATGTATGGAGTCCACAAACCTCTCTGACAAAATAGAACCTGTATATCAAAAGAAAGTTCACATCCCTACTTTTTTTTTTTTTTGAAAGGGTTTCCTTTTATAAGATGTAAAATAAGATGTAAAATGTAGTTTCTCTCAGCAGTGAATTAAACATCCAGAGTCAAAGTATGTTACTGTTCTTATTTTTATTGCCAATATAATTGTTTACTATAGATGCAACATCATAACTAAAGACCCTTAAACACTGGTTGAGTGTGGGGCTTTACCTTTCAAATAGTTCACCTCATATGAACCAACCCGCTGCTTCAGTGCTGCTGCCTCTTCTGGCTGTTTCTGAGTTTAGGCTGAAAACAAAATGTGATTGGTTATCTCTTCATTAACATCAAAAGCTCGCCTGAGGGAAATAGGCAATTAGAGCCACTGTGTTCTTTCATTTAACTTCTGAAGACACGCTGCTAACCACTTTTAAAGCCATTGTGTTTCATGTTTTCAATCTTAAGTTGTGTGGTATGTTGTTGTTTCCTGTGTTCTCTGTATGGATTTGTTTTACTGTTCAGTGTAAAAGCTGCTTTCTTTATTATGTTAACAGACCATTTATTTGTGCAGTTTGTCTTCACTCTGTCACAGGATAATAGACAAAGCAGCAGTTATTTGTTTGTGCACCATTTAGATCCACTCTCTATACTCTTTTTACTTTTATTTTTATCTATTTTTGCTGGTCCATTTGGGTTTGTTTCACCCTCTTAACGTTTTTATTGCATCAATAGTTACTTTATTGTGCCTATAATTTTTAATGAGTGCTTTTTTTTTTAAATCACATTTTATGACTTCGATTATGTCTTTAGGTGCAGATTTTACTTTATCTCATCAAGCACAAAAATGTTTTCAAGGAGCTCAATAAAAGTGCTGTTGTTTGATTACACTCAGTGTAATACTTCATGTGTGAATTCAGTAGAACAATTTCGTAGTCCTTTGTGACTTTTGTGTTGCATGCGTTTGTAGTTCTATAAGGGCTGCTGGTGTCTGTGGGAATTTCTCTGTATCCAAAAATTCAGATTTTATTTTTTAATTTTAATTTTAATCTTAATCTTATTTTTTAATGTATTTTTTAACTTATTTTAGCTTAATTTAATTTACATTTAAATTTGATGTATATTTATTTAATTTAAATGTAAATTTTTTACTTTTCTTTTCATTTTATTTAATTGAAAATACCTGTTTTGCCCACTTTTTACACATTTTACTTGCTATTGTGTAATAGGGCTTTATCAATGTTATGTCATTAAAAAAATATGTTATGCTCATGATAGTCTGACATAAAATATTCAACCCTCTGTATACTTCACCAATATTTACTCATGTCAGCAGTGATTGTTTATTATGTTTTTACTATTGATTTCAGAAATGTGTACCCAATACTGTTTTACAAAAAATGAACCTGCAATACAAATAAATAACCAATAGAGGTCAGCAAACTTCTATTTTAATTGTACCTTGCTTCATCTTGCGCAGGTCATTTGGGAATAAAATTAGGTGATTAAACACATTAAACGAATTTACATTTCAGTATTAAATGACTCCTATTATAAACAAACTCTCCAAAATATTATGATTACTCTGGGGTGTTGGTTTGGTCATTATTTGAATCAAAATATGTTACAAGAACATATGAAAGTAAAATTATATCTGAACAAAAATGTGAGGTGCATTTGAATAAAGTAAAACATTTAGAGGAAAGTACATTTTATTTTTTATGGGATACATTTAAGTGCATAACAATAACAATAATGACATAATAATAAGAACAACAACAATAATAATAATGATAATAATAATAATATGAAGAAGAAGAAGAATGCATTCATACAAGTTTCAATGACACAAATTACTGTATTTATTCATTATTAAAATTATTCATTGCTAAATCTTCCAGTGACATTTTTGTATTTTTTAGTCAAAACTCAGTGAGAAACAAGGAAATATTTTGTTTTATGTACTTAACATTTTTGCTCAGTGTTTAAGAACAATGCTCTTAGTTTACTTAGTTTTAACATTTGCAGTCTATTACCATATGTGAGTAAAATCCCAAACCCCTCCTCATGGATAGTATTTGTTGCCAGCCCTCCCCTCTGCTGCTCGGGTCGCTCATCTTCTTCTACTTCTTCTTCTTCTTCTGTCGACATCTGGGGTGTTTCAACCTGATGACAAAAGCTGCCAACACACTCCGGAGTTGAACTGGAGCTCTGTGGTTCTTAAATGTGTATGGTTATATTTGCTCCGGTAAGTTTCAATCCTTCATTTCTTTTACGAATATTTTCTCATCATGAATTGTGCTTTTGTTCAGGTTTGTATTGTATAAAATTGTTAAATGTAAAATTAAGTGTCAACATTTAACTTAACATTTTTAATTTGGTTTTGCAATTTGATATGAATAAGATTTATTTTATTTTCATGCAACTTATACCAAATGATTAAAACAGATATTTAATTTATTCTATTTAAATGAGTTGAAATGCTATATTAGGTGTAAATTTGTAATTGCATAATGCTCTAAACTACAGGAAAATAGCGTAATAGAGCTCAGAGTGTTTTTAGAACTGAATCTGACTTTACTGCTGTGGGCACCCTCCAGTGCACAGTCAGCAGCTCTGCTAGTTGCCTTCCAACCTTTAAATTATTCAGGTTTTGTTTTGCAAACCAATTATAAATCTTTATAAACAATGCTTTAATCTATTGGTTTTTGCACATTATTCAGGAAGTAACTCACTCAGTAGTTGGAAAAGCTGGAGAATTTTTGATCTGCTGTCTACATTTTCTCGTTTGTTTCATAGATTTTTGCCATTTGTGCTTTTGCAACATGTGGAGGGTACCACGGTCTTCTCCAGGTTAAAGTGGACTGTGCAGACAGGAGGCAGAATAATCTCAGCATCAATATTGATTTTAGCTATCCCTTCAGGTAAAGTAATCATTTTTAGGTACTCTGATTCATGATGTTTATTAATATCACTCTAATGTTATCTTTTATTTGCTACAGTCAGAGTAGTGACAGCCACAAAAAAGGTGTCTGTTATGGTTTAGGCTGAAATTAGCATCAAGGCAGACAAATATGAATATTATAAGAATAAATGATGTGAACATGCCAGGTTTCAAACACGCACCACAAAGAGAGTTAAAAAAAAAATTAAATAAAAGCAGACAAGAAAGAAAGAAGTGACAGTAGTAACAAGGGACCACCTGAGCTGAGAGCCCTGACTGCGGGGGCTTCAGACACAGTGTGGTTTAATGATGCAATCAAATGTTTTAGAGTCAGATCTTACACTGGGTCGACCTCCTGCTCAGCTGTGCAGCTTCCTCATTTTAAATTGGACCATGTTCAAAGGGTGAGAAGAGCTCCTCCAAGGCTGGATGGACGACCGTGACACGACTGCTCAGTTTTTACAACGCATTCCTGTCAATGTAGATGAGATGGAAATAGTTCAAACTATCACTGTAGTGATGAATATTCATTAAATGCAAAAATTACTACACATTCCTTCAATCATAATTTATTTATTTATTTTTGTAATTCTACATTTAACCCTTTAACTGTTCATTTATTTTAAGCTTTCACAGTTTGTTTCTGGTCAAGTTTAACCCAGACCAAGAATTCCCTCATAGAAAGTGTCTATAACAAATATTTAATTATAGAACATATATTATAGAACATTATAGAATTTATTTAGAACAGGGGTGTCAAACTCATTTTAGTTCAGGGGCTACATCTTCCCAACATAATGTGAGGTGGGCCCGACCAGTAAAATAATAATGTAATAATATATAAATAATATATATATAAATAATGTTAACTCCATACATTTCTAAAGTGAAATTACATTATGAAAAATGTATAAAATCTATTTAAAAATATGAATAACACGAAGAACTTAAAAAAAAAAAAATATCAGAAACTTCTTAAGAAAAATAAGTGCAATTTTAACAGTATTCTGTCTCAATTTATCTTTTACAAATGTCACAGTGGATCTGCAAATACACAAAACATTTAATAACAGGCAGAATATTGGTCCAGTTACACCCAAGGCTCTTAAGACATTTCAGGTTATTTTGTGAAACAGCAGCGTACAAATGTAAACATTTTCATGTAATTTTGCATTTTTGACAGTAAAACAAACATACGACTGAGTGAGTTGTCGTTATTTATAGGTTATTATGATAGAATTTTACTGGTTCTGATCCACTTCAGATTGAATTGGGCTGAATGTGGAACCAAAACTAAAATGGTTTTAATATCCTGGGTTGATTATATTCTGAGTGTAATATTTGGATTTCACAAATTTATCCTAGGGGCCGGATTGGACCCTTTCGTGGGCCAGATTTGGCCTCCGGGCCGCCTGTTTGACACCTGTAATTTAGAATGTCTACATAGACTATCCCACATTTATATAAATATAATCTTTCAGAGCAGGAAGAGCATATTTTTTGAGTGTTCCAACACGTGTTTTTGGATAAAAACATCTACTATCACACAGTATCATGTCCTGTTTTACATAACACATAAAAACATAAAAGCCATTATGATTTATATATAAAATTGACATCAGCCTCAGTGTCCAAAAGTCTGTAGCACCCATACAAAAAAGGTAAGGTAAAGGTAAGGTGACTTTATTTGTACCCGAAGGTAGATTTGGTTGCAGGTAAAAGTAAGTAACAGCGGACAACAAACACAATACTGTAGGCAGACACATAGGACAAGTGGCAAAACAGAACAAAAACATCAAACAAAAAACTGACAGGCAGACAAAATGCTCCAGACAGGATATAGAGAAGAATAAATAGAATAAATGCATACATAAAATAGATGAAAATAAGTAAAATGACATAAGATAGGGCAAGCCCTAAAGATAAAAGCCTATGATTTGTTTAATGTTCTGATTGCAAAAGTATGACATTTTAAAATATTTTCATTTTTGTGTATTTTGGCAAAAAAAAAAATTAGGAAAAGTCATCAAATGTCAGAATAAAATAATGATGCTTAGAGTATTTTTACTACTGTTGAATGTCAAAACAGGTCAAATTTGACCCAACTAGTATGTATGGGTTAAAGGGAAATTATGCAACTAATTATCTTCCATAAAATTCCATAGGCACTGGTCAGAACTATCATTTAACATGGATGATGGATTTCATATTCATGTGACCAAGCTCCTTTGTGATTTATTGTGGTGCAGGAATGTGGCCGACACCCTCAACGATTCAACATCCAGTCAGAATCGACGATGTGTAATTAACGGTTCAGTGTCAGGACACCAGTGTGGATCCTGTTATTATCCTGTACAGAAACACAAAGTATTTTTAAGTTCAGTTATTTCAATCAAGAATATTTACCCCACAATCAGTTAATTTGGGTGCAAAACAATCCCTCTGAACCTGGTTTTAAAAAAAAGAAAGAAAAAAAAAGAACTGATGATAAAGAATCATCAGAAATGGAACGTATAGACATGTAGCTATTAAAAAACTGCATACAGGGGTGGATCTACATCTGCATCCCTAAATATTGTTTTTAACAAGATGAAGTGCAATGAAACTAACACTAAATCAACCAAATTGTGTTGTTGTGTTTTATTTTTCTTCTAAACAGCACCTTAGAGGCAATTATCATTTAGTTTTACACCAGAACTATTATGTGCAGTGAAGTATTTTTATTCTCCTCTTAATACTGTTACTTTTTAGGAGCTGCACAGTTTTTTTTTTTTGTTTTTTTTTGCTTGAACACTAGTATTGATCTTGCTGTACATTAAGAGGGTTTGGGAAATTAGATGATACCCATGATAATGAGTGGTGTTTTTGTGGATCTTTCATTGAATTCACTGACGTAGACTCTCACGTACCTTCATATTCTTCTATGCCCTCCTGATGACCTCTGTGTAACCTTATGTAAAATATTCCAGATAAATCACAGTAAGAACTAGAAAAGCACTCAGAGAACGCAAACCTCCGCCAAGCAGCACAGTTCCCCCACATATTGTGACTGACACCCCGCAGTATTACTCCCACATTTGTTTT
>JAPSES010000211.1:9233334-9243393 GCA_029822895.1 Maxillicosta whitleyi
GATAGATAGATAGATAGATAGATAGATAGATAGATAGATAGATAGATAGATAGATAGATAGATAGATAGATGGTGTTACAGCTGCTAACTGTTGCTTCTCTCATCATAGGAGCAATCACTGTTGATGGGCATTGTTACTGTCACAATACACATAGCCAGAGGCATTTTTACTTAACCCTGGTACAATAATGTTGACGTTGTTGAAGACAATGAAAAAGCTAGTTAGCTATGTTAAGCATGTTGGCACACACTATCCTGTGATTAGTATCACATGCAACAGCTGAGACATTCACCAACACTTGCTGGCATGGCATGAGTTCACAGCTGTTGTGTTGGTGTTGAGATATTACTGAGGTTGGCACTTTGGGCCACACTTAACTAATGATTACAGGCTCTGGCCTACAATGGGACAGTAATACGACTGATGACGGTTATGACTGTTCAGGAGACTACTTTGACTTAAATGCTTAAACGTAGCAATTGACACACGATGCAGTTTTTTCATACGTTTTTGATTTAACTTCCAAATAAGTTTTTAATTTCTTATGATTGGTGTCAAGAAGATCTGTGTGATTAGTTGTGTTGTTTATGTAAGAAACATATATATATTTTTTTTATTTTTATTTTTTAAAGACACACGATATTCACCCTAATGCTGCAGGTCTTTCCAGCTGCTTGATATATCTGGGACATTTTGGAATATATTAAAAACAGGTTGTACATCCATTTTGGAATAATAATACTTTTACATTTACAGCAGAGGGTAAAGGCAGTAATGTGAGAGGACACGTTATGCAGAGCTGATCAGATGGCAGACTCTGGCTGAAGCCAGCTCTTCTTGAGAGGGATAAACAGCAGCTCTCATATCCTGCACCTTTTTCAAAGATGTTTCCTTCAATGACTTTCAAGACCCCCCCAGAAGCTTTTACAGATCTAATGCAGATATTAGGATGCCCTGCTGTCACAACGACATCCATATGGATGGATGTTAGATGATGGAGGTCAATCTGGAACGCATCATGGTGGTAATCAGCTTGATGTATTGATAATGGATGAAAAAAGAGATTTGATCTGATTTTCTTGCAAAGACTAAAAGCTCAGACCATGACGTAATCCATGTTCCTAAACTCACACGGTAAAACCATGAACAAGCTGTGCCTTCTGATACCTGAACAATTTATTCCTGATGGTTAAATGTGTCACTTTGAAAGAGTAAGTGTTATTCACCGAACTCATCAACACAAACACAGAACAAAATGTCCGTCTCTGATGTACATACACCTTGTCGCCTGTTGTTTAAATTTTATGGATTTCATTTAAGATGTAACTCGAGTGTGTGCCTATTTTCTGTGTGTGTGTGAGTGTGTGTGAGTGTGTGTGTGTGTGTGTGTATGTGTGTGTGTGTGTTTGTGTCTGTCTGAACACAATGTTCCTTCTATTCACTTTCTCACTGGCAAAGCCTAATGGTGTTCACCATTCTGAGACCCTCTAACATATAACTCTGCATCATTATTTATAGAGTCTAAAAGCAGATTTTATTTTTTCTGAATTACCACACATTTACATTTGTACCAGAAACAGTATTTACATTTAAAAAGAGAAATAAAAGTCAGAAATGCATCACTGATCATTACAACCAGATTCACCTGAGGAAAAGTTATCCTTCCCTATTTGTCCACTTTTTTTCTCCTTTATCTAAAACAAATATATTTTCTCAAATCCTAACAGAGAGAATACAGGTGAAAATAGTCATGACACAGATAAGATGGCATGTAGGCTAGATGTACCTAAACTCTGATACCCTGCGGAGGAATGCAGGAACAGAACACAATGAAACAGAGACCACAGAAGCACATAGTGTATCTGTACATTCTGTCTCACATCCGTACTCGGCCGCCGCTGCTGATTCATATGTGAACATGTGAGCACGCTGTCTGTATTCCTGGCATCCTGGAGCCATATGTTGTCTGACATAAGAGAGCCCTTTTAAACCCAGGATACACATACATCACAGGGCGTTATATGGAAGCAGAAAAGCTTGTAAAGTTGCTTTTATAAACCTCACTTTTTGGGAACATAGCGGCAAAGCTCAGTACTCTGTATTGTCCACATTAAATAACGGAAATTGAGTGTTCCCAAGTAAGCTTTTCATTATGAGGAATTTGAAAGAGTCGTGTATCTTTATTACTATCACCCCCAAGGCAGAGGGATTCATTTGTGGGACTTGTCTCAACCTATGTCCAAGCTTTAAGACCAACTCTGCCGCTATTCCCATGCACCTTATGACTCTACAGACCTGAAAATAGACGTGTAATTTCAGATATTCAGAGGGTGCCATTATGTCCTGAGTACCTGTTATGTCTTAAATGAACATCCATCAGTACACAACGAACTCAAGCTGATATTAAATGTTCAGCAGAGTGTAATTTATGAAGATAAACCTTATCCTTAGGGGACTTAAGGGACATAAACTGCTGTCTTTATCCACCTCCAATGGAAAACACAGTCAAGTGCCACATTCACCCACATTAAAAAAAAAAAACACACACAGGGACTCTTATCAACCCTCATTTTCTTCAGTACAGTGGGATGCGGCTGGAACCAAAAATACACGTGTGGCAAATTCATCACACGTCATCCTGATCATTATTATTATTTATTATAATCAATAACTCTTTTCACTGATTAGTTCAGATGCACCTTTTTTTTTTTTTAAATTCCTATAGCACAAAGCCAAATCTTAGTAGGATGCATCATTTATCAGCAACAGAGAATACTAGAAAGCGGAGTAAAATATGAAATAATATCAATGGAAGCTTTCAGTAGCAAAAGAGAGAGAATAAATGGAATGACTCACAGCTTGTTTTAGTCCGTTTTAATGCGTCCCTGGAGCGGCCGGTCTCTACAACGCGTATTCTTCTTAATTCAAGCCCGCCCCTCTCATATCCAGGGTACTAAATGTTCTGTCTCTGCAGTTAGTGTATAAGGCTGTTTGTTTTTTTTCTTTAGCTTTGCCTTCGTCCTCCTTTTTCTTTATCCTTTTTGTGTGTCCCAGTCTGTAGTGATGGTGCCGGTGTAGTGGCCACATGGAGCTCACACTTGGAAATGACACTGAAGGAAAGAGAGGTAGAGATACACGAGAAAAAAGAGAGAGAGAGAGAGAGAGAGGAGGGGGTTAGAATGGAGTAGAGTAGAGTTGTGGGAGGGCGTTTAGTGTAAAATTAAGGGCAGGTCTTGGAAAGCAGCCACAAAGTAACACAATGTTCCGGCTGTACTGTAGCTGTACCGCTGCCGCTGCTGATGAGAACACTGTGTTCCAATAGACACCCTGACCTGTAACCCGTTCCGTGCCGAGCCAGGCCGGGAACAGTCTGTACCGCAGCAGGCTGTCCTTTCCGCTCAGCTGACAACACATATCATCAACAGTGCTGTGTAATAGCCGAGCACTACCACCACACGGACGGGAAGTGAACGCACCGGCATAAAAGAACAGCTTATTGCGCGATAAGAGGCGCAGTGTAGAGGATTACTGTAGCACTAAGAGACGATAAAAACCCCGCCTTTACCCCCCGATTTTGTTTGTTTGTTTGTTTGTTTGTTTACGGAAGACTATTACTTACCGGAGCCTGTGATGCGTTAAAGTGCAAATGTGTAACTTATCTGAAGGTAGGGGGTTTCAAGATCCTGCAGATTTTTACTATGTGTGTGTAAATATATAATTGCACATTTATTTATTATCTAAACCGGCCCGTGTATTAATGCATTAAAACACTTTATGCACAAGAAGCTAATTTAATGAATTACATGAAATAAAAACTACTGTTGCCCTTAATGTCAAAATAAAATATTTTACCTCTTCTCGCGTAATGGTGATGTTACATTTGGTTTATTCTGCATAGACATGGTCAAAGGTGATTTCTGATGTGTAAAAATAGGACTGAAAACAGGAAATTGTGAACTTCTGATGCATTAAATGCACATGTGTAACTAAAGGTATATAGGGGTTTCAAAATCCTGATTTGTTTATTCATTATGTATTCCATATTTATTTATCATCACTACTTTTTATTAAAATACAATATTTCTTTATATATTTGATCTAAACAGGGCAGTGTATTAATGCATTAAAACACGTTATGCATAGCAAGCATGTATGTAATTAATTAGCTACATGAAATAAGAACAACACTGTCACCCTTAAAGTTGGAATAAAATATCTTTGCCTCTTATCATGAAATAATTATCAATATTATGCTTTATTCTCAAGAGATAATGGGTCACTGGGACTCCACCTAATCAAAGCTGATTACTGATATGTATAAATAGAGCAATGTGTCTAAGAACAAAGTTATCACAACTTTATACAGTGTACAGTGTTGTGACTTTCCTTTGAAATGTTCCAGAAGAAATGTATGACCTATATAACAAAATAAATTGTATATCTATCTTGTATTGCCTGTGTTCCTCACTTATTATTTCACATAATTAAATGAAAACAGATGCAAACTTAGAAGTGGTGCATCAAAAAGTTACCTTCAGTGAAGTACGGTTTAACAAATAAAGATAGAGATAAAGCTGTCCCAAGTTTACACTGTAAGCTGAAGAACAATATTACATAATGTTTATGAGCTGATATTTTGCAAGTTAAATGTTATCTGCAAAATATATCGCAGCTCAATATAGTTGTCTAGGGAAAAGCAACATTAAAATCCTACAATTACTTTTCACTTGCAGCATAAAGGAATTTTCAGTATGTATCAGGGTCATATTTGCACTTAAATACAGAATCTTAAAAAAATATATGGGTCATTTAAAAAGTGTTCATGACACTGTCCTTGGAACAAAATCATATCAGAGCAAATGATGCAACAGACATTTAGATTAATCTGTAATCATAATTCACCGTACAGTCAAGATAAACTATCTGAAATATTGATAGGAATACTTCAGATTCCATGGTGGTTTAACAATGCAACCACATTCTTCAACAGGTGCTTTCCTTGGTTGTCAGTGCATACCAGGCTTATCAAATTTCTTACATCTGATTTTGACTATTGTAGCTTTTATTAATTTAATCTTGCCACTAAAACTATGAGCAGGCAGTAACATTACATGTACAACTAAAACTGCAGCTACTGACAACATATTATGCCTTCTCATTGTGGTGATAATATGTATTTCATATTTCATTAGGCGTTTTAAGAGAGCTTCTGTTATATGTAAAAAGAAACCACACTTGTTGTCAGTGGTGTAAATGCAGTATCTGTGGTAAGCCTACACATTAACTCACTTTTTTCTCTCCATAAAAGTTATTTCAAACATGATCCCATTGTCCTCTTTATCACAATGTGTCATGGGTATTCTGTATCAGCTTGTTTATCTCCACATTAAAGATGTTTCGTGTTGACACTGTGATAAAGACTACATGTTTGTTATTATCATCACATAAAAAAAAAAAAAAACTTTAGATATCATCTGCACTACTTGAAGTGAATGTATTAAACTTGACCCTGACACATTCAGGATATTTGTACTGTTCAGGACAAGAACTGAAAATCAATTTCTTCTGGTTTGACCAAATGTGGTGTAAAGTACAAATATGTAACTGACCCTCTGATGCTTCAATGACATTTAAGAAGCCATATCAGAGAAATAAATAAATTGTACATGAGTGGTGTGAAGGAGAAGCCAGAACTAATTTACTGACAAATGTTTCCATTATAACACTTTTTCTATAGTGTAATTTTTTTTTTTTTGCTTTCAAAGTGTTATAAATTCAGAGTGATCTCTGGTTTTCACAGTTTTAAAGTATTTAACTGCTGTAAGAGGCTAAACTGAGTCTTGGTGGTCAGAGTTAAAGCTTTACTGCTGGTTTCTGCTGGGTGAATCCCTCAGTCTGAGTTGGTGAGGACAGTGTTTGACCACATTGCTGGCAGGTGGCCAGCAGCCATTGAAGGGAACACGATGATCCTGTTAATAATAAAGGTGACAAAACATAACTGAACCTGCTTCTGCAAACACTTTGTTATGTGTCAACCAACGTTCAGAGGCGTTGGTGTAGGACAAAAAGTCTCACACATACTTACACAGTAAGTAAATGGTGCAGAAACAACAATGGTTGTTTTGTGATTAGAAAGTACATCCAACCCCCACCGTGTACCACCACCCACCACAATCTATATTAATAATAAATAAGTGTATAATTCAACATAGTCATTGGGACAGAGTGTAGCGCTCACTGAGGTTTGTTTGTTTTCTCAACGTCTCATGTGAATTGTGGTGTCCTAGTCATTTTGTCAGCACTCCCTCCTTCTTGTATACTAGTAGAGGTCAAAAATGTACTGAGCTGAACTTAGATGAACTGAAATGCATGAGTAGATTGCTATATTAAAATAAGGTTTAAGATGTTGTTTACCTTCCCTATTTATAGAACATCTGGTTTCGCTTCTATTGACATACTTACCTATATAACAGACAACGCACAAATAAGTGTAATTAATATATAATAAACCATAAACTGTATTAAAAAAATATGTATCATAATTAGATTTTTATTATTGCTATGAATAAGAAATATTAGTACAGTATTTACTGTTGTGCTGAAAAGTTGGGATATTCATTCAGTTTTGACAAACATCTTTCAACAGGCTTTTTGTTTTTATTTACTGGTTTATTTTTGATCATTGGTGTGTTTATGAAATATTGTAAGAAGTTCTCAAATCTGACAGGCGGTTGTGAGACTGTGTCTGTCTGAATGAGTGTCTTAGTGTAACCAGAAGCACGCGGGTGAGTTCATTCAGGGATACACGCTGCACAGTCATCAGGAAGTGAAACAGAACAGAATGTGCCGTACTAATCTGATTGAAAAACACAGCCCTGCGTGGATGCATGAAAAAAAAGAGATGTTTCATTTAAACAGCTAAAAGGAGAATCTGATGAAAGTAGGGGATATGTGCAAGGAAAACAAATGAGCTGAAGTGCTCATTTAGTCATATAAAGAAAGGGGCTGAAGATAGAGTCCAAGAGAAGCCGCCACTCTCACACAGACTCTGTGACTGAAATAAAGCTGACCAACATAATGCTCTTTGTTTGTGTTCTAAGCATCTGTGTTACGTACAGGGGAGTAATCTCCTGTGTGATCCCTCTTATCCCTGAACTTTTGCCCATTGAACCAAGTGTCCTTTACCGTTTATGAAATGGATCCTAAACACAAAATTTCACCCTGTGACAAATGAACAGAAATAATTAAATACTCAATTAGATACTTTGTTATTAGATAATTAAATAATCAACTAGACTTTGTTTTTTTTACACAGCTAATATTAAAACTAAAATACAGTAATGTATTCATGCTGAGGTTTCATGCCATTAACACACTCTAAACAATAATTTCTGCTCTTCTTTGGGATAATCACAGTAGCAGTGCTAAGAGGCTGATTATATACTTAATAAATAACAGCGTAAAAAATACTCACTTATATGTACAGTAATAGTTCTGCTTTCAAAGACTTATTATTAGACATTTGTAACAGACAGAATGACCACTATCATTGACTTATAATTACTAAGCTGGATTTTCATTGGTGATGCGTTAACATGTATTCCTTTGCCATTTAATGTGGAAGCTAATTTTAAAAATGATCTGTTGATAGTTAAATCAATAAAAAATATATATCATATCTTCTCAACTACTACTCAACTATTAGTGCTGGATTAAAGCTCAGTATGAAAAGCACCAACAGAATTTATATAAATGCACAGTGTTAAATTTACAATAATGAAGTAGAAAATAATGTGTCAGCCTACTTTAAATTATAGCACAGTATTGCAGTAGAACTGCATTTACATCACATTTCATATACAAATAACAGCAAACTGACGTGGAATTCATGCTAATATTTGATGTGTTGGGCTGATGTTTACTTGATGCTTGTCTGTTTTTTGATATCCAAGTCCGTTTCTTCTCTGGTATAAGAACAAACATTATTTTGTAACTACATGTTTTATCGGTGAAATGCCAAATCAATTTAGAAACCTTTCTCCTCCATGGGACATTCTTGCCACATTTGTGTGAATGACGGTAATTAATTATTAATAAAATTTCTACATACTAGGAAGTCTAGTATAAAGGTCATCTGTCATGTCAAGCAAACATCAAAATGCGTGAAAAATCACTTGATAAATAATTCAGTCAGTCCTGTCCACAGACATTGTCAAATAATCACAACATGACGTGTATAAGTTCACACATGATTCAAAACATTAGAGTTAGGACAAATGTGGCAACACTTTACAGGCATTTTAAAAGATGAGCCATAATTTCACACCATCTGGGGCTACACGTTGTGGGTACAAATACATTAAACACCTTCTTCCCTTTCCTCATCTCGGTTTGTATGTCGCAATCTGACCAGTTTCCTGAGAGGTTGGGCTCATGGTCAGAGAAAACAGTGCGCTTGTGTTTCTCACCACGCTTCCCTTGCTCAACACGACTGTAGGTCTCGACTGCGTCTCTACGGGAAATGTACAAACAGTTTTGACCTCCCGCCCGACCATTTACACGAGAGGTCATTTGTGGTGTTGTCTCCTGTTGAGCAACAACCCTTTAGCTCTGCTCATTTTCAAATGTTCCCTGTAGGGAAATTCTCTAAATGACCAGGTATTTAAGTTAGGCCAGAATGTGCAAATTGAGTTTAGATTTTATGTCAGTTTGAAGCAATGTGACTCTGAAAGACAACAAGTCTCTATAACTCACTAGAGGTAGTTTTTACTTGTGTTCCTATGCACCTCCGTGTGCTTACATAACAATAAAATACAACAAATACTACCTCTGTCACTGAGACTGGAAAATATTGCATAATATTAAATGTTTCAAGTGGTTACTATGGTAGTTAGTTCTTCATGATTTGGTGAAAAAGTCATGTTGAGATTATTGAGGACAATGTTGTTTTCAACTCAAACATAAACCTTGACTTAGAATTTAATATATATATATATATATATATATATATATGAACACTTCAAAACAATATAACAAATATGAAGCAACTTCTGTTTGACATATTTTACACAGTACACTAATTTGCTCATATTTCTGCTTAATGTTATTGCATTAAAAATATCACCAAGCACACTCGGAACCTTTTAATTACAGCCTTTAGCAAATATGTAATTCCTCAGGCACACAATGTGATTCAATTAATTGTAGTTTACAGGACTAACTGTAGCAAGTAAGTCATTTTTTTGGCAGAAAATCAAAGTGGTGCAAGTTGTTGCAATATCATTCAGGTATGTGGAAACTCCACAAGCTCAAACACCTGTGCATTTTATCTGTCTATCATGAGACAGGGATTATTGATGCAGAAAAATACTAGTTTTTCTTAATTAAATTTATCTAGGGGGTGATGGCTACAGGGGCAGCACAAGAACCATTTGAATGTTGTGGGAAAGTTCTCTTTTCTGTCAGTTATATAAGAAAGTAAAAACAGATATTCTAGATTCAGTGTGTGCATACCAAAATGTTTCAAGTAGTTTTCTTCATTTTAATTTTGATAATTATAGCCAAGAACACAAATATATTAAAATATATTCCTAAAAAAAATAATTGTTCCCTTCAAGTTTCAGCATTTCACAATTTAGTGAGAATAAATGCCATGAATCTGTCATTACATCAGTCACACTTTTGAAAGAGTGTTGACATGGCAGTCGTTTAGGAAGAGTCCTGTAAGAAAAGATCAATGCTGAAAAAGTTCAGTGTATCAAAATGTATTTATAGGAAGGAAAATTTTGCTAAGAAAACATCACACAAGCAACAAAGATGAGCACATCATAAAGCTTCATAAAGCGTGAACTAAGGATGGAGAAAGAGAAAAAGAGAAAAAAGACATTAAAATCATCAAAATAAAATGTTATTGTAAAATGCATTTGCAGAATAAAAGAACGATATTAACTATATTAAAATCATACATTAAAAATAGGGCTATCAAAAGATTAATTTTCTTGATCGCAACTAATCTCAGAAATTTCATAGTTAATCACGATTAATCTTGATTTACTTTG
>JAPSES010000211.1:9243493-9254737 GCA_029822895.1 Maxillicosta whitleyi
CCCCCCCCCCCCCCCCCCCCCCATACACGTTTTACATCCACGTCAGTTACTTTGTGTTCTTTTGTATTCCTTCACCTATATTAATTTATTTTTATCAGAGGTCTCTCTTGTTAAAAGTACATTATAAATTTAAAGCAGAGGCAATGCTATAAGATTTTTTTTTCGAAATAAAAGCATTTTGTGCAAATATAAGTTGTGTTTCTTCAAAAATACACACTGTGATTCAAGTGCATGCATGCTTAGGTGGATGTGTACAAACCATGTGCCTCTTTTTTTTCAGTGCAGGCAAAGTGAGAAAAAAAAATGTGATTTGGCATCTCATGTGGACGCGTTTCAAGTGACTACAATCAAAGTGTAAGTACAAAGTGTAAGTGCAGTTTTTATGAACAGTGAGCAATATTACAAATGTACAATAGAATAATGTTTGTATACTTATAGCCTGCCAGTGAAAAACCTCTGATGCATGAACATGTTCAAGTACAGCTCAGGAATAAAAAATAAAACTGAAATATTTTATCTTCAGTAACAATACTTCAGTCATAAAATCATTAGAAATAACACCTGATTGTTTTTTTGTTTTGTTTTTTTTTAACTCCAACTCATGTTTTGTTTTGGTTTTTTCCTTGTGTATCTTCTCAGCTGCAGTCTTCATTTATATATATATATCAATGGAAGTTTGTGTTTATCCAGGGGTTTTTAATCCATCGGCAGTCAGTCCAGTTATCAATTCCTAATTCTGTCAGGTGACGTGAGGTCCTTCTTTAAAAGCAGACATTAAAACTTCCTTAAAGCAGTAGTGTTTCCCCCCACCATAATTTAAAAAAAAAAAAACAAAACAAGTCCTCTGTGGTTATAAAGTTCTGAACAAAGTGTGCAAAGGTATTAAAAGACAAAAGTAGGAATTGGGGTCTTCTGACTTAAATGAATTAAGATTGTCCCATAGCCCAAAAATAAACTCGTTAACATCCACGCAGAATGATTAATGGTCTCGTGGATCATTTTTCATGTCCTCTAGGCCATAAGCAGAAATCAGGACACGCAGAGCTCTTTCCACATAGTATTCGGCAACAGCTTCATCCTCAAAGCTCGTAACAGAATGTTGCGTACATTTCCACAGAATCAAAGACTGAAGTAGACTGACGCGTTAAGTTCAATAAAGTCCCAGTCAGTGGCAGAAAAACAAAGTCATTGAACATTTCATCGGCCACATCAAACAGGCCTACCTCAGCCACACAGATGATAATGTTTCTTCACCTCTGGCAAGGTCTGCTTGATCAACACATGATACCGCTTTTCCTGAGGGTTTGTGGGTCGGGCAGATGAAGAGAACGAATCACATCATGCAAACAGCTCATGTCTCAGCAATAAATCTTCTCAAACCACTAAAATGAAAAATAAAGATAAAAGTTAAATCTCTTGTTTTTCCATTCACAAATGATATTCAACAATAAAGAGTGTTTTTAGTGACAAATATGTAAAAATCTGTATTTCGTAAGTGAAAACAGCTTTTTGAGCCTTCCCACCTAGTGTTGTACTTTTAATAATACAGCTTTAGAGTCCGATCAACATGAAAAAGTGCATTTTTACACATTTACCAAATGGTCTCAATTTTTAACTAAAGTTCTTTATTTAATGGGACTGTTCTTTTTAAAATACCATTTGTAGAAAAGTTACAACCGTTTTTGTTTTTTTTTATCATTGTACTTCTTACACCATAGCCCTGCCTCAGACATAAAAATATAGCACGAATCTGATGCTAAAATTTATCTAAAACATTTGAAAATGTATTCCATCTGTCACATTTACAAAGACCATCTGTGAACTGTTATCGAGAAATGACTGTATTTATAATTTATATCAGTATGGACCACCACAAGTTGTAAATAACACTATGTTGGTATTAAATACATTAAACAAAACATTGTGGTCATATCTGGCTTGTTTTAAAAAAAAATAATAATAAGTCAACATTTTGGGTGATGCATACAATGGTAAAGAGTCATCCACATGTTACTATGGCAACCTGTCCATGTGTTGCCACATTCTCCTGTCAATAAAAACAGAGACTTTTCAGTATTTTACTCCAAAATAGTTTTTCAGCATATTCGAACATAATATCTAAAGTTATAATATATAAAGGTTTTATCCTACTTAAGTGTAATTTCTGTTGAGAACCACATGTTTTGAATGTTTGTGTAAAGTTTAAAAAACGTCTGTTTCAAGTGTACGTGTTACCGAGCAGTAATTAGACATTTTTCAATAATTTTATCTCCTCAAATTTTGTTATATATGTTAAAATGCTTATAAATACCCACTATATATATATATATATATATATATATATGCATTATAGTTACTCTGCTTACATGACAGAGACCGTTGAACACAAAATGTCTCCACATGTTACCGCTTCAATCGGACAATTTAGTTCCATCTAGATTGTGACATTTGTATTAAAATACATATATCAGTGTTAATCAGAGGTATCCGGTCCATTTGTCCTTCTGTCACATTCAAACGTCCTTCATTTTTCTGTATTTGGTAACACTGGACTCATTTGTGCATGAGGTTGAACCTGAACTTATATAAAACACTACAATGACAAAACCCAGGCTCCAGAAGTGCACTTTGTTGGGGGACTATTTGCTTCACCGACTGTTTACCTAATTATTTGACTGTTGCTTATTTTCATATTCGACAAATTCTGTAAAGCCCTGTGCGGTGACCTTGTTGTGGTATTGGGCTGGACAAATAAAACTGAACTGAACTCTAGAATGTTATAGAGGCTTCAGTCTCTTGTGGAAAAAGATTATATGAAGGTGAGAAAAATGGCAGAAGTGTTCTTAACAGTGTTCATGTTAATGGTACTGATTTTTAGGTTGCCTTTCTCCAGTGGTAAAACAAAAACTGAAACTAACCCTTTCAGAGCATCATATAGTTCTTGTGACTTGCACGTTTTGTGATTTTCTGTTGTACAGATGTCCCTGAACTACTCCTACCCCACATCCACCTCCATCTCAGCGGCTTTTATGAGGCTGGGTTTTAAATATATATACATACATATATATATACATATATATATATATATATATATTTATATTATTGGTTTAAAAAGGGTAGAAACCAACATTGCTTGAATGGACGAGAGGGTTTTGGTTCATACTGAGGTTTCACTCTTCAGAAGACATGAAACTCAGGTCTTTTAAATCCAGGTTAAAGACTCATTTGTTTACAGCTGCCTTTAATTAGAATCATTTTTTTCAATTCTATTACCTGCACAGACACAATTTAAACAATATATAAACGTTAAATTGTTAATATTACTCAAGACTGTTTTTACCTTTGTTTTTACTGTTTCTTATTCCTGTTCTAATTCCCTTCTTTATTTTTATTTTGTTTAATGTTCTATTCTGTATGTTTTCAATTTAATTTTATGTCTTTGTAAAGCACTTTAAAATTGCCTTGTGTATGAATGGTGCTATATAAATAAATTTGCCTTGTGTATCTAGTTTGGTGATTCCTTCAGTGAGATTCTTCACGTTTATTGCTGCAGTAAATTTAGTACAGATTTTATGTATGCAATTCTCAAAATAGTGTTTCATTTTGCAGCTTATTTCATCTTTAACTTACTTATAAAGTGAGTTTTACTTTAGGTCTAAGTTCATTTTATCCCTGTTTAAATCATAATTCTCTGTGTATTTCATGTGAAGTATTACATTCATTACATTTCTTTTTTGCAAAGCATTTTGAGTTGTGTTCATTAAATGACATGAGTTTTTAAAGTCAAGTTCAATATTTCTGTGTTTATTTCCCTGTTTCTATAAATACTCAGCAGTGCATCAATGTGTATTATTCTGCAAATAGTCAGCCTCGAAGCATAATTGCCTCAGTCAAATTGTGATATCTGCTTAACTTTACTCTCCTAACACTGCTGCTTCATTCTGCATCATTAGCTATGACCTGAAAAAGTATAATGTTGGCAGATGTGCTATGAACAGAGTTCCTACAGGTTTCTACAAATTAAATTTAAGACTTTTTAAGACCATTTCAAGACAACTTAGTACAAATTTAATGCCTATTTCACAGCCATACAAAAAATCCATGACTCCTAGAATTTAGAAAAATTCATTTATTTACACCTAAGCCTTGATTCCCACCATTCGGAGTAATTTCTCAACAGGGGAAAGCAAAATTAGCAATAATTGATTCCTAATTTCAATATAAATATTTGAAACAGGTGAAAATGAGTCGACTTATATTACTTTCTTTGCATTTCGGACATTTCCCAGACACATTTAAACACAATACAGCCAACAAGTTTATGGCAACATAATTTAAGACCTACCATATCAAATCCAATACCTTTAAAGGAGTTTTTAAAGCTATTAAATGCAGTTTTGTAAATTCAAGTCTTTTAAGATCCTGTATGAAGCAACCAAAAGCAATAAGAGTTCTTGTTTCAATAAAACACTATGAAAATCAATACAATTGTAAAGATTGTCTGCAGGAGGAAGGGAATAAATCAAATAATAATGTCAATGAAATAAACTTAACCGCTTTCAGAAGGACAGTAGGATGCTCCATGTTTCAGGGCGCTGCAGTTTTTCTCTGAGGCGTAGTGATGTACGTGTCTCCTCCTGCGACAGTCCTGCCTCCACCAGCAACTGAACAGCAAAGCATTTAACTAGTCAAAATACTGAACATGATCAAACATCCCAGTAAAGAGCCTCATCATGGTCCGTAACACGAATGTGGAGACTTCATTTCCTGCTCGGGACTTACTGTAAAAGTGTACACAACACCATTATGAGCACACAACTGATCACACACAGCACCAGCACCGTAGCGACGGTCTGTTGTCGGTGATTGGTTGCTACGACGGCCAGCAGGTCTGCATGCTCACACCTCATTCCCACAAAGCCTTGATGACACCTGCAGCAGTTCCCGATAACAATAAAAAAAAAAATGACAATAGTTTATTATTTGTTTTATTTTATTTTTGTATTTTTAGTTGCTGTGTTGTTGTTTCTTTGTTTCTTTTTTTCTCTCTCAAATATGCAAAAAAATGAGAGAGCTCTGCTCGACTTTGTGTATATTCTTCTGTTCATCTGCTGTGCTCTTCTCAATAAAAAAAAAATTTAAAAAAAGACAATAAAACAACCACACAAGCAGGTTTAAGTGTCTAAGTCATGCAGATTTAAAGTCTAATTAAGTGTAATCTAAATTATCTGTATACAAATATGCATCATAAATAAACCTCTAAATATCTTGATGGTAGTATATGTATATATTTTGTTTCTATTTACTAAAAACGGTGTTAAAGTGTTAGCTGTACACAAGGATTGTGGTAATTACTCATTTTGGCAAATTTCAGAATTTTATGTAAAAAATAAATAAATAAATAAAATAAAATGAAAAATTGTCCAGATTTGTCCCTCAACCTGGCAACAAATACATCTCTTGATATCTTATGATTACATCAGTGAGTCTTTCACAAGGATGCCAGTATTTTGTTCCAAGTTTTAGACGCTTCAGGCCTTTTAACTGTAATCATACTGCACAGCAGTAAGACTTTCAGTAAAGACCCAAGTGTTTCAACAGGCCAAAACTGTCCACAGCCATTCCAAATGTGTCTCAAAACAGATAGTGTGTGTTAATTTATAAAAAAAAAAAAAATTATGGCATTATATGTCTTTAAAGTAGGGACACATATATATGAAACACCGGCTAAATTACTGTTTTAAATCAGTAATGGTCAGAAACTGAATCTTTGAAGCATCCAAAACATT
Source organism: Maxillicosta whitleyi (assembly GCA_029822895.1). Taxonomy (NCBI): domain Eukaryota; kingdom Metazoa; phylum Chordata; class Actinopteri; order Perciformes; family Neosebastidae; genus Maxillicosta; species Maxillicosta whitleyi. The sequence goes on from JAPSES010000211.1 coordinate 9,249,283, forward strand.
AGCAGTTTATGTTCAACATAAATGACACTTACACACATGCAGGCGTCTCTTCCAGTATCAGAAAGCGACAAGTGCCGTGGAAGCAGAAGTGGCGATGGGAATCTGGGCAGTCGTCAAAGTGAGAGCGAACTGCTGCTGCCACAAACTCTGAAGGGGTAGTGAAACAGAGGTCTTTCAAAAATAATGGTTTTTTTTTTGTTCTTTTTACTTTAACTATGAATCATTGGTATTTTCCCTTAAAACCAGGATATTAAGTCATTTTTGCTGTGCTTGTTCTATTCTTTAAAACACTAGAGTTGGGCACCTACGTAATAGAAAATAAGCACTGAATATTAACACTTTTTTCTTATTTCACACAGATGTAATGTAATACAGCAGTTCACGTGATATTTTTCATGTCAATTCCAACAATACACAATGATAAAGAAATCACAAAATAATCCATAACAGACAAAAACTATTGAACACAATAACTGAAATGGATTTGATACATGGAGAAGCATTTTGTTTGTGCTTCAAGATGCTTCACATCAAAAACAAAGCAGTGTTTGGTGAAGATTTTGGTGTCTAAACATTAGACACCCCCCCCCCCTTCTCAAATTTGATGTTTGGTTTCTTCTTCTTTGGTCGTCTTGTTGTAAATCAATGTCCACACCATGTCACATCCTCACTGCTCTGATGGATGACAACTCATTCCAGAATCTTTTGTTTCCGTGGCTCTGTTCATTGTCAATAACATAGATTGTGCCAGCACCATGTTCCATCAGAATAATACGGATTATAATGTCATGCTCATCTGTGTCAACCCCTGGAGTCTGTGCCAATGCCTGGTCAAAACTCCATGCAAACTGTTAAATAACGATGTTGCACAATCATGTCTCTCCGGACTGTTTGTACGTGGACGACATAAAATCCAGTTATTTTGCAAGCTCAACTGTGACGGGCTGCTGTTTGCTGACCAAACAAAACATTTAGAGATGACACCTAGGACATTTCTCACAAATGCCTGATGGAACAATTTGCAGATTATTTCAAAACAACAAATAGTACCTGCCCTCCTTAAAGTTTTGCTTGGTAATCCTAAAGTCAGGACTTAGATACATAATAGTTTGTCAAATCTCATAATGCATGAATTCTACTAATCGTTACAATGCCAAACATAATCCAGCTTCACTAAATCACAATAAAGTGTATGAGACAGGTGAATATCATAACTCTAAAAATAGCATAAGCCTGTGGAGACCTGAAAAAACATGTACTAAATCCTAAAGCTGACACCCACGCCACCAACGGTACACTGACGCCTTTTGTTACCAGTTGCGTGTGGATTTGTGGACTTACATTTATCACTGTACCTGCGAGGAACAATTAGTGTCCTGAGAAGTACACTGCAGACAAAACCCTCTGCCTGTCAACCACCATTAGGTCTAGAAAGATCCCTGCAGGAGCCGCAAGTCCTCGATAGAAACTCAAGCCTGTTATGTAGCAGATTTTTTTTTTCTTTTCAAACAAGTATCTCAGTTTTCACTCTGACAAACACAACTGATTAAATGAACATCCCCAGACAAAACAGGACATTTTTACATACAGTCAGACAAATTCCTACATTACTCACTCAAACAAAAGTCAGTGTTTTCACCAGCAGCTGACACAGATGTCACAGTGTGGTATTTAGGGTGGGAAGGAGGATGAACCTCCAGACAGATAGCTGCATTACAGCCTTCGTCACACACTCCATTCCAACGGTAAATGGGCTTTTGGATTGCAGCCTACATGTATTGTCTCCTTCTTTCAGACTCTGTGAAAGCCCTCTGTTGTCCCGAAGGCATCTGCCTACCAACCCCTCTCTCCTTCCATGTGATATTGGCAATCGTATAAGAGGAACATTGAGACAGAAACCAGCCCTTAGGGTGTGTTAGGTGCTTTTCAAATAATAACTCAATACTTGATAGGTGCAGCTATTGTTGAATTGATGCATTTACTGCTCAGATTCTTCAATTCACCACAACTGCTGCCCTCACTGGCACTAAGAGGATCAATTATCAGAACGCGCCACACTGTCTGCAAATGTTGATGCACCACAGCTCAGTGGGAAGCTTTGGTTGTGGGATCTCCTGCTGTGGAGCAACGCTACAGTGAAAGTGGCTAATACACCACAATAAAAATATCAGACAACTGTAACATCTTCTGAACTTACTCTTTACTGGAAGGATGTTAGTACTAGTTGGCACAATGTTTGTAGTCGTGGCATTTGTGGAGCTGGAGCTGTTTGTGGAGGTGTTTGGTGCAGCAGTAGTAGAGTTGGTATCAATGGGAAGGCTGGCATCGATCACTGTTGAATTGCTCTGCCCCGCTCCGAATGTAAAGAGGGATCCTACACAGAGAAACACAAAGACATGATTATAATATGCAATCACAAAGAATAAAAATATTAAAATGAAAACAAATCCCTACTGTAGGCTACTGTGAATACAAGAGGAACACTGTAAACTCACCATTGAGTACCACAGACATACTAAAAGTACCTACAGAAATATAAAAAAGGTATATTACTGTGCTGTGATTTTCTTCTCAGGTGTCACATTTCCTACCATATCCTGAGGGTTAGTCTCAGCATATAAAGCTATGATCATGTGACCTATTCTCCAATGTGATATTGATGCTTTGTTGAGTAACTAGTACCTAACAATAGTAACAGGGTCAAGCGTTGAGTAAAAGGATGAGACTGAAGCATAATGAATACAGCAGCTCATATGGAGACACACAAGCATAGATAAAAAAATAAAAATAAAAAAAAAAACATCTCAGAAGCACAGGCAGTGGGGTAGCATTGAAAAAAATTGCAACCAAACCACCACAGAAATGAGGAGTTCACTTATTATTGCATCACAAATCCAGACACACATTAGATAACAGATAGGAAAATAAACCCAAGATGCAATATGGAGACTCAGTGACACCATGGAAGATATTAAAAATATTAATAACTGAGGAAAGATTAAGTTCAATGTAAAAGTAAATAAAAGGGTTCAGTTAATTTTAGATAATCCACACAAGTTTGATTTTTACACTTATGCATGTTACTTTTAGTCATGAATGGCTGCAGTAAATTGTACATTTTGTCGCACACTTTTTTCCCAGCAGAATTTGCTACTTACCACTTATTAGGAAAATAGTATCCCAGAGAATCCGAGTCATCATGGTGAACTGAGGTCTGGAAGGTACTAACTTGACAGGAAGCTTCTCTGAAATGCGTCTGCCGTGTTAAGAAACCACATTAGTCATTAGTGGTGCAGGAGCAGCAGCAGAAGAAGAAGGGAACATCAGTGGAGAAAGCATTTACTCCGATGATCACAAAGCAGAACCCGTCCTCTGGTCACTAGGTTTGATAGTAGAACTAGCATGGGAGAAAAAAGTAAGAAATCCTTTTTTTTTTTTTTTTTTTTGCTTTTTTTTTTTTTTTCTTGCGGTGAAACGCGCTGGAGACCGAGCGTGTTCCTTGAGTGGTGTTCAATTGAGGAAACCCGTGTAATCCTGTCACAGTCTGACCAATTAGAAGCACAGAGAGGGAGGCAGGAGGGTGTGTCAGCTCATTATGACCTCAATAGTACACTTCTACCAAACATGGAACCCTGGAGGTGCACCGAATGTCCAATAGTGGTAAAATCAGATATGCATATAAGCATAAAGTCATATTTAATGGATCATTTTACTAGCCTATTTCATTTATTCATTGTGATTTGCAGCAGAATGCACTGTACCCTGACTGAAAAATAAAAATGGTTTGTCAGTTCCACGTGTATGAGGTTTGTTTTTTTTTTTTTTTCTATGTTGCTGCCTTTTAAATGTGTTTGTTTTTATCTGTTGGATGTTATATCACACATGGAGGAAAACTGGACAAATTAGTATATTTTCCATTTCAGGCTTCAACATTAACAGCAAAAAAAAAAAAAAAAAACACCATTCAACAAACAGCACCATCTACTGGAACTAGAGCCGATTTGCTTTATAGTCATGTACACATGACTGTTAATGTTCATGTTGATCATATATTACAATATTATTTCAGAAAAGTATTGAATGTCAGTTCCATTCATTCAATTCTTTATTGTATTGCTATCTATCTATCTATCTATCTATCTATCTATCTATCTATCTATCTATCTATCTATCTATCTATCTATCTCTGTCTGTCATCTGTTATATATAGTTAACTGATACCATTTAAAGTTGAAATTCCTTGAAATAAAAAGGCTCAGTTTCACTTGATATGTTTTCTGTGTTCTATCTGGAATGAAATATTAATGAGTTTCTTTTCTTTTCAATCCTTTTCCCATCTATCTGTTGTACATTTTTTCTATTATTATTTATTTTTGTCTATGTATGTATTTAGTTTTATTCATGTATTCATTTGTTCATTTATTTGTTTATTCTATTATTATTTAACTAACCTATTTATTTTGTATTTGTTTTAATCACTATTGATTTATTTGTTCACTTTTTTATTTAGCCAGACAGTTGGTGTTTTTCTTTAGTTAGTTTATTTATTTATTTATTTTAAATTTTTATTACTATTTCTATAGTGCTGGTATGGAGTCCTCCGGCGTCCGTTCTGTAGTTCTGGTGTTTTGTAGATCTCTTCAAGTCTGACATCAGCTTAAGTTTTGGACGTTTGTGCACGCGCTGCGGGCGCGTGGTGGCGCTGTGCCTGATATTTTCTAAGAAGTGATAACCTCAGTCTGGTCTTCAGCCTGTTGTACGAACAAGTGGAACCTGCGATGTCTCAGTCAGACGCACAGAAGGTAAGTTAGAAATAATGTGTATGAGTCAGAATGACCTTTAATAGTTCAAACAGAATGTTAATGGTTAAAATGAGTTCATGAACTGTGTAAATTCAGTTAAAGTGTTTTTTTCTTTTATTATTATAATCATTATTTATGTTTGCTTGTTTCGTGGTTGATAGGCTTAAGTTGACAGTAAATAATAACAAACCAACAACTCACACCGATTTAGGAAAACAATAGGTTTTGACGCACACCTTAAAATAAAAATATGACATGGCTAACCTTTTCACATTCGTGTAGTAAAATGCGCCTCTGTCATCCGTCCATCTGTCTGTCTGTCTGTCTGTCTGAACAGAGCAGTCCTGTGACACTGGTGCTCATGGTTGCTTCAGCAGCCATCGGAGGGACTCTACAGTATGGATACAACCTGGCTATAATGAATGCTCCTACAACTGTAAGCTGATCAAACTTTGGCTGATTGTGTGTCAGTGTGGATTATTATCAAAGAGAGGGCAAAAACGGTTCAACTTATAAGAAGTTTCATGTTTCAGTGCATTAAAAAAAAGAGTCACACATGCAATATTTGACGTCACTACCTTTGGTTCTGATTCCAGGAGACATTAAGTGGATTTAACTGCACCAATAGTTCTGATCCTTCCATGGGTCAGTAC
>JAPSES010000211.1:9271701-9289105 GCA_029822895.1 Maxillicosta whitleyi
TGCAAAGCCCACATATTAATTACTATATGTGTTCTATAGTAACAAATCTATCTGCAATATTTAATCAAAATAGGCCAAAAACAAAATTAGGTCAATTTTGGACCCCTGTGACCTTGAAATTAGGTCAAGGTTAACCATCTTCCTTTCCGCTCTCTGCATGGACCCAAAGTACAATCATACAAAGTTTGAAGAAAATGGGAGTAATAGCCTTAGAGAAATCTTCCGGACAATGTTCAAGGCGGATGCGGCTTCGGAAACGACACAATCACGATAGTAAGGATATGCACCGACTCCCATTATAAACAAAATAAAAAGGATGAAAACAAGTCCATGAAGAATTTATGAATCATACTGTTTAGTAAATATGACATTTCCCTATGGTGTGAATGTTGTGGTGGGTGTAATGGGATAGGCTCCAGGAGAATATTTCAGGATTTGAACACACATATGGGGTTTTCATCTTAATATCAAGCAGAAATGAAAAGTGAAAGGTTGCTTTTCAATTGCAATTTATTCCATGCTCACCTCTGTACCAACAAGAGAGATGAGGCTCAATAACAGAGTACAAAAACAAATATCTATAGAAAAGTATGCTTATATTGAAATATGTCCAAAGACGTTATAACAAAACATGTAGCTCACATGTTTTAAGAGCAATCTTGCTGAATATGATGATAAAATACCGTTAACATATTGTACATTTTCTGTGTGTGTTTTTATACAAAAGTGTCGATGCAAGTCACTCTGTACAATTCTTAACCTTTTAGAAAAGAGGAACGTTTTTAATCCACTGCTGTGCACAATCAGTATTTGGAAGGCACTTTGCAACAGACCAAAAGCAGAACTGAAAACATTTAGGCCTAAATAATCCTTGAAAACACTTGAGTTTTACACTTTCAGTACCAACACAGTGAAATAAATCATACATCCCCAGTGGACTGAACAGCATGGCATTATGTAAGAAAAGCACTGGAAAAAAAAAAAAAAAGGTACATTATATCCTTACAGCATACTCCACTTGTCTCCAAAGAATAGAATTAAAACAACCAAACCCTCATTACCTCTTAGGAGTAAATAGTAGTGCAGAGTGGATGAAAACAGGAAAACAAAAAAAGACTTGGTCAAAGACATGCAGCTGGCAGTGCGACGGCTACCAGAGCAGAGCAACAGTAACAGTGACACTACTGCCACCAACCAGTGATCGACATTCAGTCCCCAGCTCATTTTGCATGCCAGGACAGAGATTCACTCTGTGCATGCAGTTTACGCTTTCATAAAATGGCCATAACTTAATATCCCCTCCACATAACAGACAAGAAAAAAAAAATCTATATATGTACAGGACCACCATTGACACACATTGATCATATCGGTTGGTTCAAAGATATATATATATATATATTTATATTTATAGAATGTGTATATGAATGTTATATACACTTGTTACAATCACAATATAAACATAAATAATATAGGAATGTACTGAATTTAACAGACTGAATTACACACAAATAATAATTCAACAGAAAAATCAAATACAGAGACAAACTCACAGATGGCCTATTCAACATATGAATACACTCTATTTTTACAGAGCCGTCACTGCACGAACCACAGACCCATTCGCTGCTGAGTCTGACTTGCATCACATTAAAGGTTGAAGTGTGGAGCCAGTTTGTTTTTTTTTCCCTTAAATTTACTGTGTTACAGAATATACAAAGTGACACGAAGTATGTCGGGATTGTTAATCGATCTTTCATTCCTCCAACTAAAACCGAATTAAACTTGACTCGCACTGAATCGATCTTTTGTCTCTGAATCAATATCACCCTGTCATACATTTCAAGATGCATTATTAGAACGGATGGCAGATGACGAAAAGAAATGTCTGAAATTAAACAAGAGTGAGGAGGAATGACACTCGGTGCGTACTGATATGAGGACGATTCATTTTAGCTTGATCTGATGTCATCACAGGGATATCTTAATTAGATGCAAGTCTAGTTCTGGACTTTTTGGCAGCAAGATACCCAGACCAATAGCTTGTGAATTAACCAAGTGATCATTAGTGCAAACACAAGACATAGCATCTACATGAAGCAAAAGCAAATCAGACAGGAGGGCATGAACAGTACAGAAAGTGCAGGTGGCGGACATGAAGGAGGAAAATTAAAGACGGTTTCTTTTTTTTTTTTTTTTTTGAGTCTGCAGAAGTTACAGCGTGTTTGGTCGGTCCAGCGGCTGGTTAATGAGTTTAACACTTCCAACAAAGAGTCAGAGCACAGGGTCCTTTTCTAAACCCTAGATGTTATAGACAACACACATAACAAACATCCATCTCCATTTAACATAATTTAGAGTGAAAACTTATCAAAAATGAGCAAATCACAAGCCTTTTTTTTGACAAGTAAAAATTTATACATAAAACTGAGGGCATGAATAAGTTAATAAAATATAAATCTACATTTCTCAAAATATATACTGAAAATATACCTGACCTTGGTCCCTGTTTAATGTACACAACTGATTGAATACCTCACTGGCTAGCAAACGACATTGGAAATATTGTCACTGTAACGGGATATGCAAAGCTCATTCGTTAACAATCTCAAGGCATGTTTCAAGACTAGTTTTACTTTTAAACAGCTTAAAAAATGTACTTCCAGGAAAATTCCATTTTAAAAAGTATTCCTGTACACAGTAGAGACCACAATAACAAATGGCTTTCCTTTCCTCATTTCTACACCGTTTTATATAAATAGTTGATTTTCCAATAGGATGCAAACAGTACCTTTCTTCATATAGAACACATTCTTTCAGAAAACAAGCCAGAGCTGCATCCCTGTTTCTGTGAGTAAAATGACGAACAGTCCTGACGCAATGAAAAACCACACATTTCACAATCTGTAAGCAGGATCCAACAGAGACAGTAAGATTTACTTTGGGGTTTCATACAGGCTAAGCATGTTTTCATCTGTTAAATCAAATGATCTTACAAAGACAACTAACCATGTTTAACTGACAAAGCACTACTATGTTGTTTTCTTCTATGAGGTAGCTGACACTTTAACTAAAGTAATTTTTTTGTCAGGTTTATATAGTGCAAACCATACACTGCATAAAAAAGTGGCCAAAGTGACAGATCCTCAAAAGTGAAGTCAAACCCTCTCTAATTCTTCCTGTGGTTTTGGAGTTCATGTCATTTTTCTGGTCACTGTAATTAGTTATTTGATATTATAACAACAGATTATTAACAGGAACTGCCAGGCCAGTGAATGAAAACCAATTAGGTGGCCAAGCAAAGAGTAATGTGACATTAGCACATATCTACTGCACACACTCTGGCTTAAAAATGTTTCACAAGACACAAGTTTGGTTTAATTTTTTACAGAACAGGAGGACATGTCATTGTGGTGTCCATCTTTATATACAGTGTATGTTGCCAAATAACCTTTCAGATTTAAGATTAATTATTCTACGAATTAAAAAGTACTTCTCAATTGTTTTGTCTCTTTCATTAATAATTAATTTAGGTCCTTGCCTCGACAATCATCAGTCCTTCTTATCGGCCTGTAATTAATCTTTTTGTATCAAGTCTTAACAAAATTATGTATACAATAGTGTGTCATGAAACATGCCATGGGCCTGTTATGAATGGGTTAGTTGCCCACAATTAAAAAGATTGAGTAAAATCATCAAATTGAGCCCAGCCTAAATCCCAGTGCTTAAGGGAAAACAAATTCATTCTCAAAGAAGCTGAGAACAGCATAAATACATTATTCAACCCTTTTAATGCTCTGAGGTAACGACATCTACAAATGAAGCATAAAAACTGTCCTAAGGGCCAGCAGTCATTTTAACAAGAGCTTCAGAGCAGTTAAAGTGGGCGAATAGGCAACAAGTAATTACTCATTTTGAGAATGCAGTAAATAATTAATCAACAAAACATATGCCAATGCTATAAAAGTACACAAGCAAAAAATTAACAAAAGCCATTCTAGTGTAACTGAACGGATCAAATACAGGAAATAAAGCCTTCATGTCTTTTGTTTTTAAAGAAAAATGCAACACCAAACACACACTTGTCATATTAGAAAAAGAAGGAATTCAATAGCAGTTTGACAAAAATGCAAAAAAAAAAAAATTAAAAAAAAATACTCCAACAGTGAGCAACACAAGGAACGGAAAAAGAGTAGTCTTGAGGCAAAGTTATTCCCAAATGCAGAACATCTTCTGTGGGCAACCCGGCTTTGTCCAAAGAGAGGGAGGATATGCTAGAAAGTTAGTAAATATGTCACTTCCCTCCAAAGTCAATTCCACTTTGACCTGCCTCAGCATCCACCAGTGAAGAGGCAAAAGCAGACTGGACTATCTGAAAGCCAAAAGACTCAAGCAGAGACATGTTTTGCTGAGGGGAAAAGGGTGAGGTCAGGGACGGAGCCAGGTCATTTAAGCTTGACCCTGAAAGCCCCTGGGCCTTCTGAGCTTTGTGTACTCTGTGCTGGTGCTTGTTGAGGTAGGACTTGGTGCGGAAGGCCTGACCGCAAATACCGCAGGTAAACTTCTTCTCAGGGTCCGTTTTGACTTTGGGTCCCTCTGTAGATCCCAAAGCTCCAGCAGAGGCACCGTTACAGGGTGTTAAAGTGGGCATCTCCAGCTCCGGCCCCTCAGGTTTGTGTGGAGACTTAAGTTCATCTCCATTTGACAACTCCACGAATGAAGGATCTGATTCCTCTGATTCCAGATGAGGACATTTCCCAGTGTTTTCTTGCCCATCTGAGATAAAGACAAAATTGAAAGAAAGGGGGAAGAGAATGCAGGAGACAAAGAAAAGAAGGGGAGGAAGAAGAGGACATAGAGCCATAAATTAGGACAAATAAAACATTATAATGACATTAAATAATTACAATTTTAATGCATTAGATGACAAACACCTGCAAAGACTTAACTTTAAAATTTCAAGTGTTATCAAGCACAAATAGGACAATCTGACAACACACATACAATCTTAAAAAAATGTGCAAATTCCTTCAAAAACCATACAAAAATATAACCCAGTCCATTTGCCCAGTGTCCACTGAGTATTCTGCTGTGCTCATCCATCCACTGAGCTTTGCCAACACCATGACCCAACCCACCCACCGACTGGACTGTACTGACCTGCAACAGGCCCATGGACGGGGAAGCCAGGCACCCCACCAGAGCGACACTCCCAGAAATATGGAGCCCCACCTGGCTTCCCCATGAGCAACTCAGGCTGCAAGCCCAGGACTGGCGGGCCAGGCTGGGGAAGGAGTGCGTGTCCAGAGAGCCCATGAAAGCGACCCTCTGCCTCAGACGAGGTGAGAAACAGCTGGCGACTGGCGCACAGGTCTACATGACACCCGGCCAGGGAAAAAGGAAGGGATAGGGACAGACAACAGGCCAGCGGAAACCACACAAACAGAATTACCTTCATTGCAATGCTAATGTTACTTATTACACAGTTAGAGTTTACTAGTTCGACTGAGTTAATGTTTTGAGTGTCAGTGATGAATCAACTATTATCTGTGTCTTCTTCCAACAAATACAAAACACCCAAATTGGATGATTTGCGAATTCCCTTCCTCTTCACCTAAAATTATCAACTGTGAATCTATCAAGCTACTTTTATTAGACAAAATTACACATATCATGTGCCACTTGAGTACAGGCCCATATCACAGTGGACATTTGACTTGTTGACTCAAATACAGATGCCCTTAATAACATCATGCCAGATCCTGTGCATGCTGGTTTAGTGGAATGGTATAATGACACATACATGAAACAGAGCCATTGTTAATGTTAAAAATCCCACCTGGGAGGTAAAGTCAGCTTATGAGATAGGCCAACACTGTATAATGAATGAAACTGCAGTGAATATGATGACAGTACATGTGTCATGAGCACCGCCAAAGGTAAATTATATTGTTAGATTGGTGGCTCGCATAGCTGATGTCCTGATTTCTGAAACATTTGGGTCTGAATTTTGGCAAACATTCCCCGTAGTTTACAACATAAATATTATTACATTCACTGATTACATTGTTTTTCATTTACTGAACCTTGCTCAGTTGCACTCTGACAACTACTAACTATTTTCCTGAACATAGCACAGACATATCCTCCAGTCCACATTAACATGCATCACTGTGTACTTTCAATATTCTGTATTACATTATTCCAATAATCTTCTCACAATTACAGCAATGCTAAATGTCAAAGATGATGTACAGACCAGGCAGCAATAAGCAAGGTATGAACAAACAAATTAAACAAATAAATTACACCTGAAGGACGCATGAAAATCCAACCACATGCCATTATTGACCAATAGCTTATTAAATACACACCTGCCCGCAAACAAAATAGCACACTGCTCTTAAAATGCAGCAGGTTTTAACATTCTAAGTTCACTTCAGTTATCTATAAGCTGACCTGCTATATATAAGCTTGTTAACATTTCACAAACTAACTGCAAAAATCAATGCTAAATCATATTTTTCCCCCATTCAACAAACTGGGAAAATGGCCACTTTAGTAAAAAGTCAAATATCCATATGGCTATTTTCTGCACTAAAGTTGTCATATTCATTCTTTTCCGGATAAAAACTAATACCATTACCAAATACAGCACTTGTAGAAGCTGTAGTAAAACAAATTACAAAATGTTCCAGAAATCTTGACTTAAATCCTTATTCCCAGTCCAGGCAGAGTGAAAAACACTCAACAACACAAAGTGATAACATCAAATTGAACAGTTTGTTGTGTTATTTAATTTACATACAGCAAAACCACACATTTAAAAGCTAGAACCTGAATTATTTGACATGTATGAGTACAACTGAGGACACAAACTTTTCCATATTTAAGAATTGTATTTGTTGTTTCCCGTCTCTATGGTACTGACTTGTTCTCCCACACGTTTTAATGAATCCACGGCAAATGAATCACATATTATGACAATCATGCATCACTGTGCATTGCTGCCCAACTGCTGCATGACCCAGCCAAGCACAGACAGACACTGTTAACCATGCGCTGCCATGGCCATGCTAGACATACACACACATACAAAAATCAAAGCAAATGTGATTTAGCACAAATTCTACAATGTTTATGAATAAACACTGTCAACTACAAACTTCTACTGCAGTGTCACTCTGTTTTAATAAGAATAGTATTTTTTCTATTTCATTATCATTGAAAAAAGTTGTCAAAATGATGATGAGATATTTGCTGGGGTCTGTAACAAACATGCACATTCCAGCAAAAATCTGGAATTTTTTTTTGTACATTTGTGGTCCACACTAACTAACTAACTAACTAACTAACTATCTATCTATCTATCTATCTATCTATCTATCTATCTATCAATCAGACTTTTCTATATGTCAGTGAATCAGACTAATCGTTGTTGACCTTTGCAAAGCAAACATTTGCCACTTAACCTCTAACAAATGACAAAAATGGTATAGTGATTAGAGGCCAATTTCGAAAAAAGTCAGGATCAGTGGTCATGTGATGTTTCAAGTGACTTTCCTCTTCCGTATGGTAACAAAGACAGAGGTGCCTATAGAGCAGACTTCAAATATAGGACACCAGCAGTTAGATAACAGAAACCTAATCAGCGGATGAAATTACACAAGTCAGTGTTTGAGTGAAAAGCTTGGCACAGCAGAGGCAGATGTATGCTTGTGTTTTAAACATACACAAAGACGCAGCAGCATGTTTCTCCAAAAAGGAGAAGAGCAAATGAAAGCCAGAAACATGAAAGTTTGGGATGGGGCGAACGGCTGCTTGCCTTCCACTGAGCACTGGCGTCCCATGTGGTAAGGGGTGCCGTTGTGCATCTGTTGCTCCCCCCTTGGCTCAGGGAAGGTGTGCATTGTAGCAGAGGGGGGCAGTGGAGAGCCGTGGTGTGTCTTTATATGCACCTTAAGGTAGGAGGCAGTGGAGAAACCTGGGACCAGAAGAACAAAAAAGGCAGTTGTTTGACACACTCAAAGCCTTGGCTATGAGAGGGGCATCCTGTAAACAAAGACAGGCTAAGCGGGTTCAAACCTGTTTGGTCTGAAAATGAGATTATTCCTGATGAGACCAGAATTACTCTGGAAGACAGACAAATGTCAAAAGAAGTTAAGCCAATTTCTGTCTTTTTTTTTTTTTGGAAGTTATGACGAAGAAAAAGAAACATGACATCCTTAGACAGAAGTCAAAACTCCAGTCTAGAGCAAACAGCATAATTCTATTCAAAGTCAGCGACAACACTTTCAAGCTCTATTTTTCATTTATCAGTATGACAACAGTTGGGTCAGGACTCACAGAAAGAAATATTTTAAAGGAAGTGCAATGCCATCAAAATGCCTTTGAGGAAAGAATTCCAGAGTCATCTTCCATACTTCAGTATATCTTGTATGATTTCATCTATGGGTTTCCAATTTTAAAAACAGCCTTTATAGAACTGATTTCATGGAAATAGAATAACCATGATAACTTTGCATGTTAATGGTTCTTCCTTAGTCACTGCAAAATTAATACTGCTTTGCCTTACATATACAGGCACCTGGAATTGTAAAGTATAACAGATTTTCACGAGTCAATGCAAAATCAATACTCCACGACGCAAACAAATCTACTTAAAAACAGTATTTGCTACCACAATAGCATGAGTTTAAGTGGCTGCTACTTTAACAGCACTGTCTACTTGTAAAACCGTAAAAATAGACTTCAATTGAATTCCAGATGTCCGAGGCTGCGATCAGACAGAGAATAGTACTGCACAAATGCAGCATTGCAGGAATGAGACACTTGGTGAAATGCTGAAAAACACAAAATATAAAGTTGGACTTGGGAAGGGGGTAGAATGACTTCTTCCACGAAGCCAGATGAGGTTGGTCAACAGTTTTAGATTATACATTTCAAATGTTTGGACAAAGAAATGCAAAAACTGCAAGAATCACCCATGAAAACAGCAAGACCCTTGTTTTCTTTCAAAACAGAGTAGAACCCACCATCAAATTACAAGTTTCCATCCACTGAATATTGCTGACAACAGCAGCTCCTGAATATTCATGTGGAGTTGGACAGAACTGTTTCAGAAAACCATTTTGAGGCTTTGTAGGCAATTACCTTTGTTACAAATGCCACAGTAGTTATGGGTTCCTTCACTATGTTTCTTGAGGTGGTCTGTCATGTAGGCAGCCCGCAGGAACTTGCCACAGACTTTGCAAGGGATTTTGTCCTCATGGCATGCAAGGTGTGACCGGAGGCGATCTCTTGTAGCAAAAGAGGCATTACAAATCTGAAAAGAAAACACATCCGTTTTTAATTTTTGTATATCATTAAAATCATCAGTAGGAATGTTTGTTGAGGAAAAAGCTCACAGTGATATATAGATAGATCCTAAATTTAATTTTACCTGGCACTTGTGAGGTCTCTCTGTTGTATGAACCTGTTTGATATGTCCATTCAGGTGGTCTGGTCTGAGAAAAAAAAAAAAAAAAAGGATTAATCAATAAATTGTCATGTAATCATCCCTTGCATCTAGTGTACTTAGAGGCAAATACCTTCTCATTTTCATTAGTAATATGTAATCCCTCGTGCATTTTTACCTCCAGGGCAGTAGATGGGGACAGTGAGTTGGCAAAATGTCCTGAGCATTGTGTTGTTTTTGATACCAAATTACACATACTGCATCACAGAGCACACTGTAACAGTTGTATAGTCGTCTCATACTTTGGTCAGTGGCAACACTTTCCTGTTATATTTTAAAATTAATGCCGTAATACTTACATAAGGCTTGCAGAAAGTGGACCTAGGAATCTGTTATTAAAACAAGTAATTCCAAAACCTTTGACCCCGCATTAGAAGACAAACTTACTAAATGAAGCCGTTGTCTGGATCAGTTAAGGTTTGTGGCATTGCGTTGTGATTGATGGTATTCATTTGATCCATGAATTTTGTGGCTTTCATGAGTATCATATTCAGATAAAACGTTACAACTCTTGCCTCACAAACTTGTGTCTAAGTCGATTACTTTGGAATTTATGTAAAACCTTTTTCCTCACATAAGCCTTCCTGAAAGTGTGAATGAAACTCAACTCACCTGGAAAACCCTTTACCACAGCTTTGGCACACGTATGGCTTCCCGACTGACCCGTCGTGTGACCGCACATGGTATGACATCCTGTCTTTGCGTTTGAACCGGAGACCGCACACATGACACGCGTACGGTTTCTCCCCAGAATGTGACAGCTTGTGTCGGTTCAGGTGATAAACGTCGCGGAAAACTTTGCCGCAAATATCACAGCCGACGTGCCGCCTGGTCCTCTCCCGTTTGCGGCCGTTATCCATCGTCAGCCCTGCGTGTACCTGTACGCCGTTTTCCAGACCCGGCGGACGGTGCACCGTTAAGCCGTTACCGCCCGGAGCTGACAGGCTGTCACCGACGTTGTTGACGCCGCCGATGGAGGCTCCGTGTTGCGCTTCGTGGTTCTTCAAACGTGAAGCCTCCGTGAAAGCTTTACCGCACGTCCCGCACGGAAACAGCCCATTGTCTTTCTGCGTGCTGTGGTTAAACAGTACGGCTTCCACGACTCCGGCTTTCTTTGGTCTCCCCCTGTTTCGTTTCGAACCAGGGGAGCCAGCATCGTGATGAAACATGTTCCCCGACATTTCCGCCGATGGGGAAACGCACAGACCTTCCACAGGCTGTAAGATCGGTACCGACGATTCACCGCCTCCGTCCTCCAGCAGCACGGCGGCGGCGGCGGCTTCAGCTCCGTCCACATGCATCTGTGCATTGTTAGCAAACGCCTGACCGTTAACCAGCATTCCCGTTCCGTTCACCAAATCCTGCTGAGACACCGACAACCCCAGCTCTGAGGCCGCCGTGGCCTGAAAGAGACTGGCATCCCCTCCCCGTGAAGTGGGAACGAGGATCTGCACGTTGGATTGTTTGATCACCTCCTGACATATCTCAATGACTGACCGCATCAGCAGAAACTTGGCAGCTGTCATCAACTCCGGGAAGCACTCCAGTCGCACAACGATCCTGGAGGTGTAGGCGAAGTCCAAGATGTCTTTAAAAACTTTCGGGCTAATCGTGTGCATCTCCAGCTCTTTGGCGTCGCCGTCGCCATCTGACTGGCGGCTGAAGACCGACTCGAAATACTCACTGCAAGCCGCCAACACGGCTTTGTGGGCAGGGAAGCTCTCCTCGCCGACGCGTAGAATCACATCGCAGAACCTGCCTCCATCTTTCCTCTGAATGTTGAGGTTGTGTAGCATCTCCGCACTGTGCTTGCTCACCTGGTAGGTGTACGAAGAAGTCCAAGACGGCTCCGCTACTTTCTCCATGCCGAATTCATCCAATTACAATGGTTGTGTACGACAATGGTCGGAGAAATGACGGTTTTCGTGCGACTGTTTCGAACAGTTGATACCAGCTAGCTACAAAATCCAAAACCAAGCGCTCCTCCCGTCGTTTTAGCATCTAACGTTAAACGTTAGCAGTAGCAGCAGGGAAAAATGGCAGCCCCCCAGCTTCCTGTGAACTTTGACCCTAGTTTCTTCAGGGGTGGGGGTCGTTCTTGTTTTGTTAAAACAATGTTTCTCTGTGTAGCATACTAATTGTGTAACGTAGAAATGACTTTATTTTGTGTCAGTTGGTACGTAAGGGAGCAGTGCCAAATACTGCAGGGGTCTTTCAGTGTTTATGGCCAAAATGTTAACGCAGGTCTCTTCCTGTCTGGTCTGTTCATAAAACCCCTCCCCCAACCAACCACAAACCCGAAAAACCTTTTTCCTCTTGCCGAGCGCACACTATAATCCCAGTCACAACATACGCAAAAGCAGAATACTACCCAAAGTTATCTCAGGTACAGACTGGGATGAGGTTTCAACAGCTGCCAAATTTAACGAAGACAAACGACAACCGCTTCTATTCAATACTGGTGTGAACGTTGACTTTCAGATACATCAGTGGAGACAGACAATACTGGCCTGAGTGCTATTTTATTTACATTAAATATTTCACCTGCGTAGTTGTGGATTACCACTAAATATTTCCCAAAATACACATATTAGAACAATAGTAACTGGTTTTAAGAATATTTGCATTTTGTCTTTAAAAAAAAATTTTTAAAGGAGAAAAAAAAAACAAACTCCAGCTTTGTCTAAATGACTCGCCTTTTTTCTCCAGCATGGGATACTTTATCAAATAAGCCGTTTTAACACAATCACAGTTTTCAGTAACCATTGTAACCCATGGAATCAATTCAAACATTTTAAGATAATGCACTGTCCTGGAAAATAAAAAATTGCACTTTAGGGTCTGATTTGTACAAAACCTGCAAAGCAAGATTACGCCTCTTGTCTGTTTGTCGGGTTAGTCGTGGGTAGTAAAGTCTTTTTTTTTTTTTATTAATAGTGTATATTCATGTCCAACTTTATTAATGAAGTGACTGGACACCAACCCATATAATACAATGCAGTCCAACACCATAAGTATATGCCCCAGTAAATACACACGCACACCTCTTAGAATTATATTTTGTTATGGTAGTGCTGTCGTAACTCTACCCATTCAGTAAGACTCATCAAGATCAACTAGTGCACAGGTAATTCAAAACATTTAAAAAAAAAAAAATGAACATACTGGGTTTTACTCGTTTATTTATTAATTCTATTTGTGCTTTTTAACAGATAAATAGCACAACATAAACTGACCTCCCAACCAGCCTCAATAGTCTCATGTGAGCACTGTTCTCCCACGAGCATCGGGTTGGATGGGAGATAGTTTACAGGAAAAAAAAAACAACAAAAAAAATATATATACGGAAAGAAAAGGCACAACCAGCAGTCGCTGCATCCCCTGGAGTTCTCTTGAAAAGCTCCAGTCACATATTCAGAAAAGGCCCATCCACCATGCCACAAAGTAAGGGTAGAGTATACATTAAAGTTACTCCTCAATTCAGCACTTCTTACAAACAGTGGCCCTTTCTCAGAGCAGCTCGGGGGGGGAAACACTACTTAGTGGACAAGACAAAGGAATGCTACCATCTCTTGTTGTCTCTCCCAGTTTATATCTGAACTGCAGGATAGTTTTAACTTCCCCACACCACAAAAAACAAACAATAACTATATACAGGGAGAATAAGTTTCTTTCCCACGGTCTGTACAATTGGGCCTATACATTATTTACTGCAAGAAGTCTAATACAAAAAGAAAATATCACTCAGCTGCAAAAACAAATTCCCAACACTCGTCTTCCCTTTTCTGAAAATAAGCCTCTTCAAAAGCAGTGACTTCAAGGTTGAAGACAAAGCGTGGTTAGACTGTCCAGGTCTGTGCACTCTCTTTCAAAGTAAAGTTCACATTTTTCTGGAAACAAGGAGGTGAAGATGGGGCTGTCCAGCACAGTGCTTCCAATTTATTATGGCCGGAACTCCAATTCATCAACACTGATGACTTTGGCTGGCATAGAGGGGAGTGGCTGCTCCAGCACATCTGATCCAAACCACTTGGCAAGGCCTAGAGGGGGGCTGCCCCCATGTCGCTGGGAACTGTTTGTCCGGTGAGGGCCTTGGCTCTGTGACTGAGGGCTTGGGATACTGGGATGAACTGTAAGGACAGACGAAAATCTAAATTAAGAACATAGTATATTATACAAGTATTTCAGCTCTAATGTTCACTGCCATATTAAGCATTGGAATTACACAATTAAAGGCTGATGTGCAATTTTAAATACTCTTAAAGCTTTTTAGCCACCTGGGGGCACTAATCCTAAAAAATGCATTATAAGCCATTATAGTTGATGTGGTAACAGTTTTGGAAATAACTGCATTTAGAGGATGGAACAAAGTAAAGTCAGAACAACATTAACAATTTGGAATTTTTTATCTGCCTGCTACTTGAAAAGGAACATGTAATGGTGTTATCTTGCTGTAGTTGAAAATTAAGCTGACAAAAAACAGAGAGACCAGGCATAAAAACCAAAATGCTAAGCTGAAATTGATAACAAAACATTGATGCAATTATCTTGGTACCAGTAAAGAAAAAAAATTAAGTGGCATAAAGTCAAAAGAATACATCATTAACACGCAAATTAGCGAATGCAGTGATGTACAGCCGCTTCCACTCACTTGGTCTCTGTTGCTGTAGTTGTTGCTGCATTACTGCTAACTGCATCTGAGTATTGGCTCTGGGAGGTAGAAGAGGGTGGCCTGTTGCACTTAGAGGATACAGTGGTTGTCCTAGCAGGGCAGGAGGCAAGCCTTGAAGTTGTGCAAGATCAACATGCGGTGGAAATATGCCTGGTAAGTATGATTAAAGGTTTCTTTTAGATAACTTAAAAAAAAAAAAAAAAAAAAACAAGAGAAAATGTGGATAGATATGAATTTGCAACCAAAAGAAAAAAAAAAAGTAATTGCTAACCTGCTTGCACTAAAGCCGGTCCAAGCTGTTGGGGCTGGATACCTTGCGCCAGCATTCGTTGAACCACATTAGGGTGGAGCTGGGGATGGGGGCGCACCATGGGTACGTGGGATAGCAGCGGCACAGGGTAGACGGGACGAGGAAAAGATGAGGATGGCCCTGGAGGAACTACAGCAGGTGTATGGTGTCCTGCCGTCCCAGACCTGAGTCCGTCTTGGTCTTTGCTTTGGGAGGACAGTGGAGCAGAGCCAGCCTTTGCTCCTGCAGATTGGGCAGCATTCCCATCCATTGCTTCCAGGTACATGTTTGGAGAGCTGCTGTCTGAAATTATATAACCCACATCCCAATATTATCAGATTGGTAGTACTTTTATAAAAGCTCAGACAAAGCCCAGGTAGGTTAATATAGGTTCTGTACCTTCTTGGGAGTGAGGCGTTGCTGTGTCATCCTTTGACTCTGAACGACTCCCTGGTTCATCTCTGCCCTTTTCTTTTGTTGCATACATTTTGCGGATCACAGACGTTGGTGTAAATGATGGCGACAACTGAAGTTGAAAACAAGTAAATTATCAAAACAGTCTGCAGTGGAAAAAGATATATTGGAATCACTGGGTAACACAAATGACATGTGGAGAAGATGAAGTTTTACTCACCATGCTCGTGACAGCATTGCCCGGAGAATTTCTTCCAGCAGGCTGAGGGCCTGGACCAGGGGAACGATTAACACGCTGTGGTCTGCAATGATGGAAACCATTAGAAAATAGGAAATATAAGAGTGCAAGAAAGAAATCACACCAACAAACTGGCAAAAGATATGATCCTCTTAAGGCTCATGTATGCTTAACGCTAGATAAACATGGAACCATCCATTTCATCTGTATTTCTGTCCATCTCCTGGAATCTTTTGGATATGGAAGAAATAGACAATAGAGAATACAGAGCAATATCACTGCAAACTGTTGAGGGCAGTGTTTAGATTTGAAGCAGATAATATCCAGAAACAGCATAACTTTTGAAGCACAACTGTGTGAGTTGGTGAGAAACTACCAACATATTTGCAACAACTGAACTTTCTCAGTATCAACATTAGTAATATTGACTTTCTTCAATCAAAAGAACACTTATTTTTACATGGTATTTCTCATGGATTGATTGCCAAACACTCATTCCAACACCAAGGGCACAGAGAAGTATAAAAGCAGTGCTCTTTCTGCGATCGCCTCTCTTTTTGTTTGTACAGAGTACAAATGAGCCTTAGAGTATGAATATTGATAAGTTTAGATGTCAAAAACCAATCTGTAAAGTGGGCAGAAATTTGTACTTTTGAAACATACTAACCGACTTCTAAAAGCTTTGTCCTGTGGTGGCTTGTTGTAGCCAGTTTGGAATGGGTGATGGGCATGAAGAGCAAGGTCCTGCTGAAATGCCAGTGCTTCCAGGTCCGCCTGATTCACAGGCATGGGGAGTGCTCTCATCTGAATTAAAAAAAAAAAAAAAACACAGTTGAAGGGCATTTCAGTGTAATATCCCAGTACATGCCCATGAAAATTCAACTTTAGAATTGTTCCATGGATTTTAAATGTACATAACATACGTCATTGTGGAATTTGTAAAGTCAAATATGTACACAGTTTCAACACTAAAAAAAAAACAAAAAAAAAAAAACAGATGGACAGACAGAAGTCTTATAATGCAATTTCCACAACCGTAAGAGTCTGGTTCAGCCAGCTCTAAATGTGAAATGTCATAACATAACTACTGTTATAATGTGACGCTGAATTAATAAAATTGGATTGAACTTTTAACTTTGATAGAATAAACAACTACTCATGTTTTTAAATTACCAATAGTTATTTTCATATTTACCTCAAACATTGAAAACACTTTTTAGGCAACTGAGCCATTTTATAAAACATTGAAATCGTAGAGATCAAAAAGTTATTCAAAGCCTTTTAGTCAAATAACAGCAACAAGTTCCCACTGCCACACATACACTAAATGCACCATAAGCTTAAAGAACACTCTGAGATACCGGAGACTCCATGTAAATAATATATAAAGAAGCAGATAATATTCAGATTTCATACAATTCATTTTCATCTCAGATTAGGACATAATTTAAGAAGAGTGAGAAGTTTGCATCCTTATAAAGAAGTTACTTTCATGAGTTGTCTAAAACTTGGAGACTAAGATTTTAATATTCAGTGTCCTCAGGTTTTTCATGACCGCGGGAACTCATAAAATGAAGCGTACCTAGAATGTCATTAACTAGCAGTGATGTAGCTTAAAATACTAAATATTCAAGTCACCTGCTGTTGTGCTGCAGATCCTGGGCTGATGGATCGGTGTAATCCAGCAAATTGTTCAGGAAGGATGGCTTGATGACCAACTGGAAATCCTGGGGGCAAAATGAGGACAAAAGACAATCATATGTGGGTGCACTTGAAAACCCTTGGCCTGACTTATTAGGCGCACTACTGCCCAGTGGCCTGACTTATCGATGCATGCCAAAGTTTTTGGACACATGGACAACCAACTGACGATTATACCCTGTGGCCAGTGTAGCAGAGGGTAAAAACTATTGCTTAGTGCGCTCAGACAAATTGGATGAACACAAACAAAGCTGACAGCATTTTCATCATGTGTACAATAGACAACATTTCTAATTCTACTGGATGATTTATCCATTTACAACTTTTCATATAAGAAAATAAAAAACACATACCTGCTGAGGATTGCAATCGATTGTTAAAGTAATCAGGTGAGGGTGCCCTCTGGGGAAAAAGGGGAGGTGAAGGGCCTTTGTGGAGCAGTCCATGTAAAGGAGCAGAGGTTGTTGAACCCTCAGAGGTGCCTAAAAGATTGCCAAGCAATGTAGGGGAAGAACTGCGAGCAGGACCTCCCAAGAGCTCCTGTAAACAATACATTAAAAAAAAAAAAATATA
>JAPSES010000211.1:9290185-9313920 GCA_029822895.1 Maxillicosta whitleyi
GTCAAGACAGACATTTCCTATCAAAACTCAACTCTTTTACTGTAGTACACTGAAGTGCATTAATGTCATGTAGTCGTATGGTTAACTGGCACTGTGTCAGGATCAAACAGGCAGCATTATCTCATTTATGCCTTCTTATCATGTATAGTTGGTAGCTTCAGTGGAATCTGGGTTACTGTGAATCAAAACTATGATAGCCCTAAACATATCCACTGCATGCCTGAACTTAAATCACAGAGTATTTGACTACGATAATTCAATGAAATACCTTGCAATTCTATCCAATCGCATTTTGCATTCATGCCATGACATCTAATTCAAGTGAAGTAGCCTCAAACAACTTTGTTAATTTTGTAAACCAGATGCACTTAATGAATAAAGTGCAGATTTCTCTGAATGGGAACCTTGGTGGAACCACTTGATATAATGAAATGACACTCCAGACATTTTGTTGTGTAAATGTATAGTTTCACTTCTGTCTCAAAATACACTGAACCCTGTGATGACTATGATGTAGTGAATATGCTTAGATCTGCATGGGTATCAGACCTACTGACCATGGACCTGTTGCTGAACAACAATCTACGCAGACCTGATCAGACTGAAGAACGTCTGACCCAGACCATGGTCTGTGAATCAATTAGTGAGAACCAGTGATATCACTAGCCGGCATTTTCCACCAAGATCCCCCTCCTTACTAATAAGAACCCACATGTTCACCTGGAATATGTTTTTCTGCTGTTGCCCTGGCACCTGGGCCTCAGACATGGTCATCACGGCTTGTTCTGCAGGTTGCTGCAGTTAGAAAAGAAGAGATTATTTGCAGCAGGTGCAATGCAAACAAAAAAGTTACAATACAAAAACCCACCTCAGTAAGCAGTTTGCAGTGGTAAAAACATGTAGGTTTTTTACAATGCAGTTATAGCATCTGCCTAGCAATGACAAAATTTGGTCATTTAACAAGACTGATGAAACACCCACTAAAAACACTGCAAACCCAATGAGGTGGGTCGGTGTACATGAAATCCAAATACGTGCCCCCGTGCAAATATCATTATGTGTCAACATGCTACCATCCCCTTCTTTTACAAGCATGCATACAGTATTTACACACCTCTTGTTTGAGCATATAAAAAGGTGAAGATATATCATTGAACTCATTTTCAAAAATGCCTTGCAATAGAAGACACTAAACTTTAAAGACACTCGAAGAAAAATGAAACCATACAGTTAAGCAAATTTATGCCCACCGCTTTGCAGTTCACCATTTTTTTTAAATTTTAAATATTGAAGAATATGTTAAAGGATTCAGATATATAAAGATGTCATCACTCGAGGCAAATGCGTTTCAGCAGTTACCTTCTCCACTGGAACATGCACATCACTATTACCCATCAACTATAAACTATGTACATTGAGAAAAAAAAAACAAAAAAAAAACATCGATCTAGATGCAAATACTCACATTGTTTGTGTTGGTTTTGGGGTGAGTTGGCAGAGTTCCACTTGCCTTCATGCTGCTGACGAGCTTGTTAAAGGCTGACATGTCTGTGTCTCGTGAACGGGGTCGGGAACTAGAACCACCCGTTAATGCCTCCTCCAAATGTTCAGCCATAAAAGGTGTGCCGTTTCCTCTCTGTGGGGGGGGTACCTTTCGCATGTGGGGCTCAGAGCCAAGCTTCATCCCCTTCATTTCTCCTTCCACTTCCTCCAGTGAGAGCACCACTCCAGAGTGAGCTGGGAATAAGTCAGATTTGTGATCCAAGATGTAAAATAATCAGTTAAATGAAAATGTTCTTCGTAACAAGGCTGGTTATACCAGACTAGAGCTGCACGATTTTTACCAAAAATAAAATCCCAATTTTTTTCCTCTAAAAACTAATTTTTTAGGTCAAACTACAGAATAACAGAATGTCATTTTCTGCCATGTCATTTTCATGAGCAGTTCACAATACAACGCACTGCTCCCTACCTCAAATATGTGATGGTATCACATGATCGGCCCATAGAAGTGATGCTAATGCAAATCAGTGACAAGCATCAATTATGTGTGTGAGGACCACGTAATATGAGTGATTACCATGGGTTATATTTAAATTGGGGGATCTGTGTGTGAACCACAGTTTACATCGATATCACTATTGCTGGCCCATCACAGACTTCTGTGAAAGACCACTCACAGATAGGAGAAAGAGCCTAGAGTAGACTGGAGGGACTGGGAGGTGAGAGAGACGAAATCGATTTCAGAATTTCCCATTTTTAAAAATCATCCATATTAACAATCTGATTTTGATTCAAAATTGATTAACTGTGCAGCCCTTTACCAGACAACTCAATGACCTTCCTACTAAGTCCTTTTTAGAGCTAGTGTATTTTTGTTAGTCCCATGTTTTTGAATGAAAGGGAATGAAAGTTAGACCAACATAGGGGACGTTAATTCATTTTAACACTGGATATCACCTGTTAGAAAATGTAAAAAGATTAGTCTGCTCTGAGCTCCTGTAGAACATGGAAGTAGAACACTGGTTCTTCTATAGACATAAAAAGCTGATTCCAAGTTAATGATAAATTCAACTTCAGCATAATTATGAAAATCCTTTTAAATATGACATTTCAATGAGGAAATCCTGTGAAACCTTCCCTAATATTAAACAGCTGATGTTTAAATGCTAGTAAAAAAAAGAAGTAGCAAGTACCAGAGTGAAACCTGGAATAACTGATGTTTAATCAGCACTTACTGCCTTCCCGTAGCCGAGCCTTGTTGACCGAGAGTGTAGAAAGAAGTGGCTTCAGGTCTATTTTAGCCTTGTGTAGCATCTCCAGGATATCAACCTTCTCTTTGCAATCTGAAGATTGTATTGGTGTGAAATATGGTGCAGGGCCTTGGCTTGGTGATGTGCAGCGTGGCTCAAGCCCTTCAGAGTAAAACAATCAAAAGCTTGATACATGGTTCTTTGGGGGTGTGGAAATAATAGAGCAGTGACAATGTCACATGGCAAGGACATTGATAAAGTGACACAGTAATATAGTGTTCATCTAGATGCACTTATCCAGGTTTCAATGTCATAGTTAAGACTGTATACATACAGTGCATATTGTATACAATAGGGCAGAAATCTAGGTCTGTTCCAATAACTTTTCATGCATGTTTACTATAGCCCAGAGATACTGTCCCTTTCATTGGTTTGATGACAAAAATATTTGGCAATACATGTAATTCCGGATCATTTTAAAACAAAAAGACTGCTGCTACAACCTTAATTAATTTTTTTTAAAGACTATGGACCAAATGAAGAAATCTGTTTATTTACCTGCTAGTTTTTCCAGTTCCTCATGAGGAGTGGACCTTAAACTGCTGGATCGGCTGCCTGAGGGGCTCAAGTTAGTGGAAAACCACTGACTGAAGCGGCTAGCAGACACTGGGCCCTCCCCCAAAACATCTTCTATCATCTGCAAGACAGAGTCAACTCCCTGTGAGACCAAGTGGGAAACAAACATGAAAAACTGCAAACCCAAGGAAGCGTGAAGGTGGCACTTACGTTTAGAGCACTTTCCATCGATTTAGCACAAGAGTACTGAAGATTGAGAGCAATGTTACTGAAAGCTCTGTTGAGTGGCTTTCTGCTGATTTCAACCACACCAGTCTGAATGGTTTTCATTCGTTTAGTAATCTGGTTTGCTCAACTATTCAACTTGTAACATAATGGCACTATCATGATGGGCATAAATTTGAAACATTTATACCCTTTACACCTGTGCAACAGACAAAAGAGTCAAAGTGCACCACCGAGTGACAACACTCAACCACAGATATCAAGCCAGTGCAGCAGAGGTAATCTTGTATTAACAATCCATTTCAGTTCATGGATCCAAAGACCTATTTGTTTCAGTTAACTTGGCAACAAGCTGACTGTAACAGGACTCAAAGTTGTTCTACTGAACAACTATCAATTCATTTTTTTCAGTTAATTTTAACTGGCAGATACATCTGAAAACCTCCACTGTTGAGCATACACCATTTAGTATATGGCATTTAAAATAAAACATCCAGTGAAAATGTATTCAAGTCCTAAGCAAAATCTTAACTGTGTGCACACCTTTAAAAAAAAAAAAAAAAAATCACACCATCAAGTGCACCCCAGTACTTACAGACGCTAGTCCAGGCATTGTCTTTTCTAGATTGAAGAATTCATTGAAGTCAAAGTCTCCAGTTGACTGCTCTGGCAAAACATCAGTGTGAGGAACCTCCTGGTCAGCTGTAGACTGTAAAACCGCATTCTGCTCCTCAGGCTGTCCACCATTACACTCCACTGTTGGACATGCACACAAGTTTACAAAATTTGCAATTCTTATTCCTTTAAAAATTAATATTGTACCATTAGTCAATTTCAGAAAATAGTTAAAGTAAATGATGTAAAATGTAGTGGATAATGTAAAAACAAAATAACATGAAAAATCAAACAAAGCTTTTTACATACCTTCTTTCACTAACTCTGTCCGTCTCTTAGACCTCCTGGACCTACGTTTATCATCTTCCAGAATTTTGTCATCAAAGCCAATGAGCTCAATTGTCTCAGACTGACTTGTGGGACCACCAGAGAACCATTCAGGTTCCTCTTCGGCATAAGAATCATTCCTTCTCCTTTCACTGAACACACGTTTATCACCAATATCTCTCTGAAAATGAGAAACAAAATTAAGCCCCCTGCCTTTGAAAATAGGTCGTCTTAGAATTGGATAGACTTTTTGACAGGGTACATTCTTTGTCTTGTATAGAGAAGAATAATTTATATAAACTATGACTCTCCTTTCAGACTTAAAAGCTGCATGAATTAATGCCAGTTGCTGTTCTTATTTTTACACATCACAGCAAAGCTCTCTATTTAAACACTAGGGTAGTTTATGTTGCCAAGTGAATACTTTGATTTTTCAGTCAATTTGCAGGTGTGTAAAATCTTTCACGTCACAGTACAGAGTAAACAGTTGGTCAATTTGCCCTCAGACCAAACATCTACATCATTATCCAGATAAAAGTGGACAGCATCTAAACAGCTTTGCATTATAGATAAATAAATTAGTTAAGCTCTCAAACTGCATTTTTGGGGGTGGACAAAAGTAACTATGCTGAACATAAGTAAAAGACAAAACACATTACAGTAGGACAGAAAGTAAACAAACCCTAAATCTTTTATCTTTAAAGTCTCTCTCCCGTTCCCTCTCTTTCTCCACTCGGGATTCTCTCTCAAATGCTCGAGCTGCAATTATACGTCCACTGCCAATTCTGCGTGCTCCCCCAAGACGAAGGCTCTCATTCTCCTTATTTTCCAGGGGGCTGATTGGGCGACGAATGTGAGGTACAGGTGCAGCATTGCCTTGACATCCACCTCCAAAGCTGCGTCGCTGTGGACTAAGAATGACGTCCAGATCATCTTCCTTTAACCGTTCCCGTGGATCTGAATACAGTTCACAAGTTAGTTTCAGTTATTACAATAACATGATGACAAATCATGACTATCAAACCAATTACCCAATACAAGTATTTTGGTTCACAACACAAAAATCCTAGACAGCATGACAACAACATGCTACTTTTAGGTACGATCTGCACAGGCTGAGTCAAGGTTTAAGCTTTCATAAACAATAATTTACCTGGGATTCTTCGTTTCAAAGGAACTCTGTCATCCATATAGTCCTTCTTAAAACCTTCCACTGGAGAACTACGCTCTGAAGAGGGGTACAGTGAGGCATGCCACTTCTCAGGGTCCCAGACACCATCACTATATTAAAACACCATTTAATGCAATTAAAAACTCAATCAACAAGTGAACAGACCAAGTAGTTACTAGGATAATACCGTAATGATCAAGTTCATTAAGACTGGAGGAGTTCCACTGAAAGGTGCCAGTACCTTTTGCAACTTGGGATAAATGTAGGGTACACCAAGGATCTAAAATATTTGTGTACATAAGCAATAAGACTGGCATACTAAGCAACAGAAATAAAATTACCCTCGGAGAATCCCTTTATATTGAAAGCACATACCACTACATTTAGACAAAGCAAAAGTTCAAGCATAATTTAGATGTGTGGTCAAAAGCTGAATTTACACGTTCTCTACATTTTTCTCCCACAACTGCCAAAAAAAACAAAACATCTTAAATGTGTATTTATTGTGAAATTAGCAGTGTTTACAACTGATCCAACATTTAAAACATTTTTTTAGATGATGACATGGTACATCTGGGTATTTTCCAGGAGGTTCACATGAAGAAGAAGAAAAAAACACTACATTAATCAGTCTAACATTTCATTGATACAGACTAGAGTTTTAACATTACCATCTCTTCATTTAAATGAGAATCAAAACCAGAACATTTTTGGTTTCTTTGCCTCTCAATTTCTTCCCAACAAAATCCCAAGTAAATTTTAAAGCGTTTCATCTTACGTACAGAACTTTTAAAAAGCCTAGCTCCATCACAACCTTTTCATCAGAGCACAGATTTACTTGCAACTTTAAAGTCTCCAAAAGAAGAATGAAAAGCAGAGTTTAGTTACTGAGCTCTTCTTCTGAAGAACTAGTTCCAGTCAAGGTTTTTTTCCCCACTTGTTGTGGCAGGCTTGCCCCCCCCCCACTTCACTATGAATATTACTGTTATGTAAACCAGGGTTCCTACACATTTTCAAATTTTAAATTCCAGACGCTTTCCATACTCAAATTCTCAGGTTTTGAAGACATCAGCACACCACCAAATACTAATATATTTAAATGAATTGAACTCATAATCTTATTGTGGCATACCACCATATATTTAGCTGGGCCTAGAATTTGTGTCAGTGTCCTATTTTATGTCATATCTATATGCATTACTCAAAATGCATGACCTCACTCTGATGTACGATATTCTCACAAAGAAGTTTACTTTAAGACAGACTGACGCTTATGTCGTTTTCTCTACCCTGCCCTAATTGACTGAACTAGCAGATCTATCTGGCTAATTTTCATGTCAGAACAGTGATTACTTGTAGGCCTAATACTGAATTGTTTAACATGTAAGCAACAACAACCCCTTACAAAAAACCTTAGTCAAAGATCATCTCTCCCAAAAAAGTCTGACAGCAGCATGAACACCTCTGCTCATAATGTTAATCTCTGATCACTGTTCAGTGCGCAACTTTTGACACTTGCTCATCTTGCTGCTGTATGGTACGTCACAATCACAAGTTTCAAACTACAAAACGCTGCTGCACTCCCTCCGCAGGCATTTCAGCACATTTCTTAGGCAAAATTCGATGAATGTCTGAAAGTTGAGCTGCATTTTACCATGTAGTGGCAAACATCTGGAAACAAAAATATTTCTCCATACTCCAATTTCAATTTTCCATACTTTTTCAGACATGGAAAATGCTAAAATCAAATTCCATACTGCGTAGGAACCCTGGTAAACTCTCCTCACTATGTGAAAGAATAACCACCTCCAAGTGCCAACTACACACTGAAAACCTATGTCTTTTTATGGGGGATTCTTTTGGCGAGATTTTGCAATTTTATTAACACCACATTCTAACTAATGTGCATCTTCTACCAAAGAAACTCCTCTCCCAACACCATTTTGCAGTGGTACTGTTACTGAATCGTATTCTAAAAGAACAGTAGAAAGTGAAAAACCCACTAGCACAATGCTAGCAAAATGTGGAAATGAGAGGGAAACACTCGAAGAGATGTATCTCTAAATATTTAGCTCAAACATTCATTTCTGATAAAGGTTATTGTTCAGGTGACCCTGAACCATGCCTTATTTTTGCTATGGTGCTAGGCTGCAGTGGGACCTCTCATAATGTACTGAGCAAATCTTAACTCCTCATGCATTTGTAGATTTTCATTGCATGTCATTAACCATAGGTACTCATCCTTCCATGCACCTTTGGTTCTGGAGTTCTATGTTTGTGATCAGAAATTAATGGATCCATCAACCTGACCGTTTGTCAGTTTTTTTCTCCTTGCATTCTCCCCAACCAATAGAAAAATTAAGGCTGGCCAATTATTAATTTAAAAAGGGAGTATTTGCTCAACGAGAATTACTCATTTCTTTCAGCTATAATGTTGGGTTTGGCCACATCAAATACATTGACATGATTTACATCATCACTTGAAACCATTTGCACATTGTTGTGTTAAAGGATAGGATACATAATTTCCCCCTCAAATGAATGCTTTTTTCCCCCTCCAACATACCATCACTCCTGCCAACAGTGCATTGATATTTGCTCCTATATTAGAAAAACATACATCTAAGACCAGACCACAGTTAGAATGGATTAAATTAATTGTTAAGAAGTTCTTTACCATCCTTTAATGAACAAGCCACATGAATCTTATTGGTAAGGTGAGCTTTGATTCCCTCAAAGATTATATGAAATGTTAAAGATGGCATGCATTTGTACAGTCAAAGCCATATATTCTTACCTGTCATATTTTTCAGAGAGGCATTCTGGCCTTTCATTGGAGATTGGCAGTTCTTTTATTTCCAGTAGCTCCTCCTGAATAACGATTTAAAATGATTAGAGGAGGAATTCCATGCAGTATAGCAAGTCAATTATCTAATATTATATTAGTATCTGTAATACTATTAAATACAACATTTCTCCTCACCTTGGTGTATCTGTAAGGAGCTGTGACTGCTGGCTGTTTAACTTGGTCCACAGCAGCGTCACCATTCCTCTCTTCTACACAAGACTCGTTCTCCATGATTGATTTCACACACTGAACCAAAGACGTTTAGCTAAACGTCACTGTTCCTGCTAGAAACAAAGTTAAGAAGTTTTGAAATTCATTAGAGAGAATATGCTCTTAACGCGATGGCACTCGTGTTGAGAGCAAAGTCGTGAATTAGCAGACTACCTCGTTCACTTAGCATTTTCCTTTATATGGAACTATACTAGTTTAATGGTGAAACGAACACAGCTTCATGCCATTGCTCTCAACGGCAATGTAAATGTGTCAAACTTTTAAGCGTTCGAGCGTGGCTAAACTAATCATAACAAAGCTTCTCTAGCGTCAACTATTGACCAACAGCAGAAATATACTTGTAGTAAATTTAAAAATGGATACCAGCGGTCCGGATAACTCTTATGTGCGAAGTTTCAGCTGTCGTTTCTAGCCAATTAACAAGTTAATTGACAACAGCCAGAGTCCGCTGACATTTGACGCTACGAATAAATTACAATGAAATCCCAATTAACCAATTATCTGAAGGGGCCAGACCGCGAACTAAACAAAAACTAAACGAAATCTCGAAACTTTGTAGAAAGCACACATCGTACTGCAATTTTGTAGATTAATCCAATATCTCATTGGTCAGTTTTAGGAAAATGTAAGCTAATAGTTAGCCACAAGAGTGAATGCTAGCTAAACTAGCATCCGCCACATAGTTTGATACAGTAAATGTCCTACGTCGTGCAATGCCTGGCACGGCCCACAATAGAAAAACTTAAGAGTAAATGACCACAAGCAGACAACTTACCCAGACTGAATATTGCGTGGCAGAGTTTACTATCGGCCGACAAGCGGCAGTTCACGGTAGCTAGTTGGCTAGCTAGCCAACCTAGCACTTTCAGCTAGCCAGCTAACTAGCTGGGGAATGGGGATAATGCCCACCCAGCGACCACCAAATCGTATGCCGGTTAAGTTGTTGCAGTGATTTCAGTAAACTCTCACAGATCTTGGGTAACTAAACACAATAACACAGATCCAAACAACAAATTAATTCACACGGAGACTCTGTAATCTCAAATAATTGTCAGCTCTGTCTCTGTTTTCTAAGTCGTAACAGCAATTTTCCTCTGATCACCGCTTTAAGAAGGTCCTAGGAAAGATTACATTGTGCCCTTTGCGCCTTTGTAAAATTTGGATATTTGTTAGCGTGTGTCAGTGTTGAACATTTCAGAATGAAAATGATAAAAAATTGACAAATTTATACTGGTAATATATTAAAGTGTAGTGATATCAACAGTAGTAAATAAATACTTTTGGTATGTAATGAGGGAAACGTAAACTAATCAGACAGGCTTTATCTGAGGCAGCTACTTTATTCGTTTGGTTTGTTCGATTTGCTGTAGAGGACAGCTCTCCCGGACGTGCTGCGTGAAAATGTTTGACGCCGCCCTAACGGACTGCCCAGGACTAACATTGCGTACACCATGTGATGGACTTCCACGACCATACTCGTGTGTAATGCTTTGTGACCACAACAAAATACCTCTGAAGTTTAAAGTTATATAAGTTTTACGCAACTTGTTTATTTCACCTTTTGCGACTAATTATCCGGAGTTTAAAAAATATAAATATAAATATATGTATATACACCAATTGAATTTCACTGCGTAAAACAACGGTGACGTTGCCATTGACAACTGGAGCAGTCTACTGACACGCCCTCAATCACGTGACAAGGAAATCCAAACGCGCGGGGCTTAGATACACAAACAACGGAAGATTTGTTACACTAGTGGTGTAAAAGTATGGTACATTGTCTCAGAGACTTGTAGACCTCGCTACGTTTCTTCGATATATGCTGCTAATGGTCTGAGCTTATATGATGCAAAATGACGGTATACAATCAGAGCTACGATCTCGAACAAGTGCTGTCAGAACTGGGTCTAGTACCAAACAAACTCGGACAGCCCAAACGAGAAAAGTACCTTACAGAGTTGGATACAACTGGAACAAAGGTGGAAGACTAAAGGAGATTAGAATAAGGTGATACAAACTGTTATACGTCAGCTGTATATACAATAATGTTACTGTAGTTTTTTTTTTTTTTTTCATTTATTCTCTGACTTGTCTTACCATCAGACACTTGGCAAGGAAGTTCCTGAAGATATGGATAGAAAATACATTTGGCCGGATTCTTCCTCACAAAGCCAAGTAATGTACTCTGTTGCAAGGATGTCAATTTGTCCCATCAGTTTAGCTTACTCTAAAGGTCACAATGTTTTACAGTTTTCATGTCCTCGGCTGTGTTTCAGATCTCACTATAGCAGAGCAACCCTTAGACGAGCCTTTGAAGGATGGAGGGATGAGTGGTGGACATCAAGACGGGAATGGAGTCTTACAATGCGGGCAGAATGTCACCACCGGTTAGCCTCCAGGATATGATAATCTTGCACATCATTATCATATATTCAGAGGGATGTTTTGTACTTTTGACAATGTTGTCTGTTTTTCAGGTATTATCTGTATCACTGGACATTCCACACCTGGAGAAAGTTTGTGTCTTCACAGAGGGAAAAGAAGGCAAAAATTCAAACTGCTAAATCATTTGGTAGGATTAAACAAGCAACTTTCTTTACAATCTTTAAGCCCTTTCCATCAAGTATCACAAAGGCTTACTCCTTCTAACCACTTTGCATATTTTTAAACAGCTGACAGACAACTAATGCACCTTATCTGGAAGAAGTGGGGGGTTTTCATGGATATGAGGAAAATAAAGTGTGGAATGGTTGAAACAGCTCTCCAGCATAACAGACTTGCAACACTGAAGTAAGATTGTTGCATTTACAAAGAAGACTTGCATCCCAATTTTTAAATCTTGCTACAGATTTTTTTTTTTAACCTTTGCAGTTCAGCTTGGAGCTTGTGGCAGAACAGGTTGCATCATTTCCAAGAACTTCACACTTTAGAGGACAGAGCCCTGAAACATAAGGCACTGATATTACAGCAGAGGGTAAAGATACAATTCAGTGCAGTTATGTATTGCTCATCATCTTTGTGTGATATTCAAGCAACTATTTTCTGTTAAAGGCTTGGCTTCAGTGGAAAGAAAAGCACACAGCTGCATGTCACTATAGAGAGAATGAATCTAAGGCTGTACTCCACTTCATCGTCAGGCTAAAAAGAAAAGCACTGCATCATTGGATAAGCTATGTCTCATATCGCCACAACAAGACCAAATCAAAAGGTCTGTATAAATCACTTTTCTGCCCTGATACATACTATTCTTTCATATTAGCACTTGTTCTATTTTTAGTTCAGTCACACAACTCTTCTTTTTTTCTATATTTTTAGCCATGGCTCAGCATGCCTGTTGTTTCAGGCTGATGAGAATGTGTTGGAGTACATGGAACAGTGCATTACACTCTAAAAGGAGTGAGGAGGTGCGCTTGGAGGTTGCAGGGCATTTCGCCATACGGAGCACTCAGCACAGAGTGCTGGAGCGCTGGAGGGCTTGTATCCTAATCCATACACAAAATGCATATCTTTTCTGTGTACCAGTCAGCTCTATATGGAGTGTTGGTTGCTGAGATTTACTGGTACTTTTGATGGTTTTTACTCAAGTGCAGTATTTGAATCATATTTGTTCACAATTTTGAGTTACTTGTACTACACTTGAGCATATCCATTTAATGCACTTAACCCTTCTATTTTTCTATATTTAAGGGGCAAATAATGTGCTTTTACTGCACTATGTTTATCTGACAACTTTGTTCGTCAGTTTGCAATGTATTTATGTTTTTCTGAGCTCACAAAAAGTTGATTTTTTTTTTTAAAGATTCCTGGTTCTCAGTGGACAATGACACAAGAATCATAATGATATCATAGAATATGATGCACAGAGCTGGGCAATGTGGTAAAAAAAAATTCTCAAAGTTATGGCCAATTTATGATTTTAATCAACTGTTTTCTGGCTACATGAAATCAAGACAGAATATGATTTTAAAATGACACTACAATTACAGTATATGCCAGATATAACTGGAGAACTGTATTCATGTGAAGTAAACAGGTTACATTTTGAGTGTTTGTTGAGACAAGCCTCTAGAGCAGGGGTGTCAAACTCATTTTAGTTCAGGGGCCACATTGAGCCAAATTTGATCTGCATTGGGCTGGACTAGTAAAGATAATAATACAAAAATATATACAGTACAGACCAAAAGTTTGGACACACCTTCTCATTCAAAGAGTTTTTTTTATTTTCATGACTATGAAAATTGTAGATTCACACTGAAGGCATCAAAACTATGAATTAGCACATGTGGAATTATATACTTAACAAAAAAGTGTGAAACAAATGAAAATATGTCTTAGAGGAATAGTGTCAAGTTTGAGATTTAGGCAGTTTTCACAATTCTCAGGAAGAAAAACCCAAAGTTTATCAATTTAATTACCCTTGTAATGCTCATAAAGTAGTTAAAAATCAGATCAATCTGAACAACACTGAAAGAGACATTTGCTGTACAGAAAACTATTTTTACTTTTCATACATTTGGTTGATAACACCTACATAGTTTTACTTAAATAAAAGTTCAGTTCAGAGCTTTTATTTGTACAGTATTTTCAGTGTTGAATTTCTTCCACTAATGTCCTGGATTGATTCTTTAGCTCCTCTGTAGATGTTATGCTGTGCAGAAAAAAAGCTGAAAGATACCAGAGAGCATGTGAGCATCACAAGTGTCATTTACTGGTAAGAATGGGGGGATAAACAAATGTGAGTATAAATGTCTTTTCTTGTTTTAATAACTGTGTTCTTGTTGCAGTCTGTTGGATTGCGTGGGTTGTCCCTAAACGTCAACTTAAACAAAACACATCGACTTCACAACAACGTGGCCCTCCAACATTGCAATCAAACCGTAATTGTTGAGATCTTCTCTAAACAACTAATGTGCTATCATTTACTCATTAAAGTCAGAGTTTTCTAAATTTTCAAAAGTTTAAGGTTGTTTGTTTTTCCTGAAGATTACAGGAAAATATTGGACGCTGTGGCAGGAGCGTCTGGAAGAGGGAGAGGACAAGAATATTCAACACCTAACAGAAAGGGCACTGACCCTCTATCGGTGATTTAAATAGATTTCCTGAAAGTTACTAACATTTACCCATGCTGTCATTATATATTCAGTGTGGGATCTAAAGTAGGATAGGATATTTAATGGTTGGATCTTTTCCTTTGACAGGATTTCAATTTCAAAAAAATATTTTCATCATTGGAGGCAGAAACTTGCTGAACAGACACACATACAGGTATTATAGGAAGGGGAAGATTTTCCAATTCAAAACAAGTATTGCAGTCTTAAAATATTCTGTTTTTGTGCAGGAATTGGAGCATTGTGCAGACATTTGTTTTGCAGAGCGCGTGTTGCCTCGTTGTTTCAAATCATGGTGTGAGTTTACTCTGCAGAGAAGATGTCAAAAACAGAGGAAACACAGGGCAGATGTCTATAATCAGTAAGTTAGTTGATTTTTTGGGGTTTTTTTTTGGTTAATTGTCTAAACCAAGCATGGTTGTCCTGTCAGTTATCATTTCATGATTTGTTTGCTCACTGTGTTATCAGGCAGCGTCAGTACACTTGGATATTTTATACCTGGTGGGGACAGTCAGAGATGCACAAAGAGCAGAAACTTTTTGAGCGAATGGTATTCCACCTGTAATTTGATACAGAAAATGTATTTCTCAGTCAGAGCAGAGCTGTGATACTTAACAGATGATTCACTCTACAGGCAGTTCTTCATGAGGAACAGAGTCATATGCAGAAATCCTGGGCCTGTTGGAGGAAACGAATGGAACAGAGGATCAGTGAGGAGGAGAAACGGAACGCTTCAGACCGTCTGTACCTGCACAGACTGCTTCACAAGACAGTGACACAGTGGAAGGACAACAGCACAGAGATAAGAGACAGGTGACTCAGACAAAGTCTAAATAAAATACTGAATTAAGAAATACTCAATTAAATTTGTAACATCTGACACTATATATGCCGTAGGTGAGCATAAGTATCTTTATCACAACAGTGTTTTTTGACTTTACGAAATTTCATGAAACAAAAAATGATCTTGCACTATATTGTCAACTTTTAAGACAAAAAACAAACTCTCTTTGCTTTTACATGATTATGGTTGTTCAGTTAAGAAATATTAGTTTGGGTCATCACTGTCTAAGTTTAAAATTGCGATGTATCCAACAAATAACTCTACACAGTCATAAAAATGAAAAACTAGATTACTCCGTCTCCAAGTCATCCTCAGACTGGCAGTTTTTACATTTCATCTAAATGCCTTAATGTAAGTGATTAGCATTTTTGTCTGCTTTGATTTTTGTCTCTTTGCACATTAGGAGAAACAGAGAGATACTGGCATGTCACCAGGGTGATCTGACCTCCATGAGATGGGCCTTGGAAAAATGGAAGAAGGTGCTTTTGTTTGTATTAATTCATGGAAATGGTACATATATCCTACCCATAATTACTCTAAAAAGTTTCCTTTTCATGTATGTTTGTAAAGAAAAAATATCTACACAGGGATAAACCTCACAAAATCAAGTATTGTTTAGACCATAATGCAGATACCAACTCAAACCAGATACACCGTTGTCTGTATCTATTCATTTCTTCTCTGTCTTTGATCAGTTTGTTCAAAGGCAGAGAGAGAAGGAAAGCATGTTACAGCGGATGCAGCGTTACCATGAAGTGAAACTTCTTAAACGCACCTTTGAAGCCTGGAAGGTACATCAGGTTTTGTAACAGGAAATACAATAATTCTATTTATTTTTGGTGTTGCTAACGTCATGTTAAATCTGTGCTCAGACACACTACCTACAGATGCTTCACATCTGTGCTCAAGCAGAGGAACTCTACAAGCAGCAAAAACAGAACTTTCTAAGGTATAAACCACAAATACTTATGAGAACAAAGTAGTAAAATGATGTAAATACTTTTGTCACTTACACCCTTTTCATGCTAGGTTCAGGATTCTTTTTTGTTTTCCCAGGAAATTCCTGTTAGTGTGGAAGGAGAATGCGTCTCGACAGGCAGAGTTTAGAGTGATGGAGCACCAAGCACAGGATCACTTTCAACACTTCCTCCAACTGAAGGTTTAAGTGACTCTAAAGCATTTGCATGTAAAACAACTTTTGTTTACTGATTACTTTTCTATAAATATTTGAAGGTATTTCTAGCTTGGAAAGAAATAACCTCATCTTCAGTGACAATGCGCCACCAGCAGAGGGAGGCAGTCAGCAGGATACAGCTGAACATTAATCGAGGTAATAAGATATGCTGTTATAAAGTGAGCTGCTATAAGACTTAAGTTCAGAAAACACACAACTCTCTGTTCAGTGCGGCTGTTGCAGTTTTTCCATCAATGGAGGAAGCAAACAAGAGAAGTTTGGAGAGAGAGGCAGTGCATGGAAAAAGCCAAAAGGCATCATGAAGCCAAAGTCCTGTCCAAAGCACTGACCGCATGGAACAAACATCACCAGCAGTGGCAGAAATATAAGGTGGATACTTTGTTAGCTTTGACAATAGGCTCAGTGTTCAATGTTTATTAATCCTGTCATTATTTCATAGGTGATGAAACGACAAGGAATGTTGTTGCTGAGATTAAGCGTGTACCAGACCTTCTTTGATCAGTGGAAGATTAAGGTTGGCTTATAATATTCTTAACATTAGACAAGTCTCAGTGAAAATGGTTGCATTGCTTTGCTATTGGATGAAAAAAAAACTCATTTGTGAAGTTTCTGGTCAATATTTACAGGTTGAAGTACATCTGCTGTTTTGATGCTGACCATTTTCTTTGTAAATTTTGTCTTCCACAATTCGTTAAAAAAATCTAATATTAACTTATATTAAATCTGATATTTATAGAAAAAAGATAAGTGACTCTTTTGTGTGAATACTAAATATGAAAACATATAATGCTCACACAAATGTGGGATATATTGTTTGATTTAATGTAGTTCTGCTGGTATGACTTTGGTTTATATCTTGCTAACAGCTGCAGCACACACGGAGAGACATTAAGCAGACAGAACGAGCACTCTGGCATTGGTCCCTCACTCTTCAGGCCAAGGTAACACCTGCCGGCACATTTTTCTCTCAGGAGGAAACAAAAGTACAGTGTGGACATTTGGCGCTTATGGTTTTAACATCTGCACGCTGCTTGGTGAACCTGCTGCAGGTATTGTTTGGGTGGAGGCTGTGGGTCACAGAGCAGCGCAGGAAGCGAGAGGAGGCGGCCAGAGCAGCACAGATCTACAGAGACCAGCTGCTGAGGGAGGGGGTGACGTCCATACTCACATATGCTGCTCACATGAGCAACCTAACAACAAGTCTGACACTGTACAGCCAGGAGCAAGTAGGAGTTTGAATGTGTTTGATATTATTTCATGTGTATTTTAATGTAATTCAATGTAATTTCATATGAGACTCTGTCCTGCAGAGGTCACGTCATCTTCAGAGAGTGGTTCGTCGCTGTGCAATGAGATGGAAGCAGCGGGTTCTTTGTAAACCAGGCAGAAAGCCAGAGGTCAAAGGGCCACCACCAAAAAAGAGCGTTACCTTCTGTTTGCATGAAACGCAGAGAGATTTTGTGGCCAACTCAGAGGAGCAGCAGGCAGAGGATGGACTGTTTAGGAAAATGTGAGTGTGTTTTTCTTTCGTAGGCTGTGATTGGATTCAACATATTAGCTAATGTATCGGCTTTCGGTGTTTTGGTTTGGTTTTGTTCCTTCTCAGACGTAAACCACGAACTCCACCACGACGCCGTTTGGAACTGTTTGAGTTCCCACCAAGACTGGAGCCACATGAAGGGTAAGTGGTTTTGGATGAATAAACACATTTCTTATGATTCTACAGAATTAAATAACATCTGTTTCAAAATTACAGCTGAATTCTTGACAAAAAACATTTTCATTTTCTCAGCCTCCAAAAGCATTTGTCTCCAACCAGCACTGCAGCTGAACCAAAACCACCAGACTGTGTCACACATGTTTCACATACTGAACCTCTCATGTCCAATGTGGACTCACCTCAGGGAACTCAAAACCAGGACCTCCTTTTACCACCTTCTGCTTTTATGACAACAGTAATTTTTTTTTTTTTTTCTCATCTCTTAACACATAAATAGTTATTCAGTGTTTCATTTTTGTCACATTTTTTTCTCTAAGTTATCGACAGCCTCTCACTCAGCTCCTGGAGACCCACCACATGTCCCTTCCTGTCAGTTTGTGCCCCCGTTCAAACTTCACTCCTCACATTATCCAGGTATAGTGACTGCACTTTTCTTTTACAATACTATTTTTACTCCATATAAATACATATATTTCAATAATTTTCATTGTTGTTCAAGATGTGCGTCTGAAAACATTCAGTGAAATATCTGAGAATGTGACTTTAGATGTTTCAGTAACTGATCCAGCGTCAGCTCTGACTAATGAAATGCTGAGCATCCAACAGGACATGAAGAGCTACCAACAGGACCGGAGACAGCTCCGGTAAGAAATCTGTGATAATTCCATTCTTTTATTTTACATTCTTGTACGTGTTATCACTATAGTCAAGTATGTTTGATTGTTTATTCAGGGCATGGCAAAAACTCAAAGATGTATTACAAACATGGCTGCAGACCAGTGGAAAAGATGATCAGACTGAAAAAAATGCTGTATCTCAGGAACTGGGGGAGGTAAGATGAAAGAAAATGTTGCAATTGTTTAATGTTAATCAGAAAACCACACTTTTATACTAATAAACCTTATGGGAGGATAATGAATTATCAATTTTCTAAAAATGTTCATTTTGTTTTTGTAAGCTCAAATGATTATATCTTAGTTTGTGCTTTTAAGCATAGTATCAGTTTTCTCTTTTTGGGCAATTTAAGTCTAATTTTGCCAATAGAATATTCATACTCGTCTTCTTCCATTTATCTGGCTCTGGGTCATGGGGGTAGCAGCTTCAGTAAAGAAGCTCAGACAGCCCTCTCCCCAGCTCTTCCGGGGGAATCTTGAGACGTTCCCAGGCCAGCCCAGTCTCCTCCTGGATAGACATGCCCAAAACACCTCCCCAGGGAAGTGTCCAGGAGGGATCCTCACTAGATGCAAAAAGCAAAGATGAGATCCTCCTGCCAACAATCTCGACCCCCTCCCCCACCCGGGTGCACCTAGAAATTCTGTTCATAACTTTTATGGACAGAACCAAAGGGCAGCCCTGACGTAGTCTAATCCTCACCCAGAACAGGTCCAACTTATTACTGGGTACAAGGACCAGACTCGCACTCCTTCGGTATAGGGACTGAATGGCCACTAACAACGGACCATCCATATCATACCTCTAGAATAACCCCCCATAGGATACCCCTGGGAATACAGGCATAAGCCTTCTCCAGGGTCACAAAACACATCTGGACTGCATGGGCAAACTCCCATGCCCCCTCCACCACCCTAGTAAGGGTGTAGAGCTGTTCCGCAGTTCCACGTCTGCAGCGAAAACTGTATTGCTCCTCTCATCTGCATCTGAGGTGCAACTATCGACTGTACCCTCTTGTCCAGTACCCTCGCATAGTCCTTAATGGGGAGGTTGAGGAGTGTGAGCCCCCGTACTTGGAACACATCCTCTGGTCCCCCTTCTTAAAGATGGGGACTACCACCCCAGTCTGCCACTCCAAAGGTACCGCTCCCGATATCCATTCAATGTTGCAGAGGTATGTCAACCAAGACAGCTCTACAACATCCAAAGCCTTGCGGTACCTGAGGCGGATCTCATCAACCCCCCGGGGCTCAGCTGCCATGGAGTAGGCTTACCACCTCAGCGACTTCCACCCCAGAGAAAAGTCCACCCACCTCCTGGTCTCCCACCTCCATTTCCTCCCTGGAACGTGTGTTGGAGGGATTGAGGAGCTCCTCAAAGTATTCCTTCCACTGCCTAACTATACCCTCAGTTGATGTCAGCAGCTCCTTGTTCCCACTGTGCACAGTATCGGTGGGCTCCGCCCTCGGGACGTGGTTAAAGCTCTGCGGAGGTGTGAATTGAAGATGTGTCTGACAGGCTCTTCCACCAGACATTCCCTGCAGACCTGCACTACTCATTTGAGCCTACCAGGTGTGCATGGTGCCTTCCCCTGCTATTTGATCCAAGTCACAACCAGGTAGTGGTCGGTTGACAGCTCTGCACCTCTCTTCACCCAAGTGTTCTGAACATATGGCCAGAGGTCTGATGACACAACTACAAAGTCATTGATTGACCGCTGACCTAGGATGTCCTGTTGTCAGGTGCACTGATGGGCATCCTTAAGTTTGAACATGGTGTTAGTTATGGCCAAACTGAACAGAAGTCCAGTAACTGAACACTGCTCGGGTTCAGATCATTTTTCCCCACCACACCACTCTAGGTCATGCTGTCATTGCCCATGTGAATGTTGGAGTCCCCCAGTAGGACAATGAGTCCGCTTTTGGGACACTTTCCAGCACTCCTCCTAGGGCCTCCAAACAGGGTGGGTACTCTGAACTGTAGTTCAGTGCATACGCTCCAACCACAGTCAGGACCCAACCAAATCCATATGGTAACATAGTCACTTATTTCAAACATATATGGCTTAAGAAACTGTCAGGAAAAGCAAAAAACAAGACAAAAAGATGTAATGCAACACTGATAAATGTTATTGGTATTAATGGTTGTAGCACTGCTTAATATGTCAATCTTTTTTTAATGCCAACAGCTGAAAGAGCGCATCAACCAACTCTCTACTGAACTTGCAAAGCGGAAGCCAGTGATGCTTTTACACGCTGAAAGGATCGAGCATTTACAAGCCTGTCTCCACGCCACAGGAGTTTCTTCTTTGCTTCAAGCAAAAGAGATGAAAACAAATTACTCTGTGTTTACAACATGAAGGGAAGTGACACAGTACGTCATACACTTCATAAGTGATTACACCTGCTGTTGTTTTGACAGTAATGGCTGAGATCACTTGTCTTAAAATAAATTAAAGACTCACTCGAGAACACTTA
The DNA here is from genome assembly GCA_029822895.1 of Maxillicosta whitleyi. Classification (NCBI taxonomy): domain Eukaryota; kingdom Metazoa; phylum Chordata; class Actinopteri; order Perciformes; family Neosebastidae; genus Maxillicosta; species Maxillicosta whitleyi. The sequence continues at coordinate 9,310,951 of JAPSES010000211.1, forward strand.
TTTTCCTCTGAGCATGCTTTTCACCTTCTACAGTCCAATTTCACAGAGCTTATGATGAGAATGTGATAAGATAAATCTAAATAATGCAGTACTAAATTAAATATTGTGACTTAGGATGTCCAAAAATATTCAAACCAGGCTCTCTAAAGCAGCACTCATGCATACGTCAACATCTAATGGACAAAAACTTTGGAAGGGGGTAGTCCTTGTGACAGCTGGTGCTAAATATTTTCCATATGTGTGCAAAAAAGTTACTTTACGCTTTTCGGAGGAGCTGTGCTTACGCAATAGTGTTTCTATTTCTCCTCTGTTCCACTGCCTTTCCTTTCTGTTATACTTTGGAAGATCTATACAGAGTGTCAGGGACTTGAGACAGATAGAAAACACAGACGTCTGTTCTGCATGAGACATATCATATCTCAGATCTGTACAGCAGAGCACAATGCGAGGGCTTTTCTCTGCTCTAGTCTTTTTCCTCTTTTTGTCCTGCATCAGGGGTAAGTGCTGTTGAAGAACAGGTTTAACTGGATTTTGACATTATTTAACATTAAACTTTGTCTCACGTCATTGAATGCAGTTTGTTTTGTGGACTCTTGATTATCACCCTTTGTGTAAAACTTTTGTGACTGAAAAGTGCTCTATGAATAAAATTGCCATACATTAAAATTTTAATAAATTGATTGTTTTGCATGAAGTTGCTTGCACATTTTGTCATCTAATCAATTTATTAGAAATACCGATGGTCATAGAGGCAACATCCAACAGAAAATACAACCAAAACATTCTGTCTTAACCTGGTGGATTTAACTGGTAATTAGCTTTATTGTTTTACAGAAATCTGCACAAAATTTTAAATTATAATCTCTAAATTGTTCTCACTAAACTGGCTCAGTCTTTACTATGATAATTATGACCACTGATGAAATTATGTTACAAATTATAAAGTTGCGTTTACAGTATTAGGAACTGCACTTTCTGTAAGACATGGTAGGAACCACAGAGAAGCGTTTCATTGTGAGTTAGTTTAATTAAATAATTAGGTTCAACTCCCCCTTATGGAAAATCCAACTGCTAAGGAAAGAAGTTGGTAGCCCACACATGCTTCACAGTCGTTTGTTAAATTGTCAAGTACAGAATAAAATACTACTAAGTCAAGGCAGTCTTGTACATACTGTTACACATTTTAAGGGAATATTTACTGACTAAGAGTAGGTGCTGGTTGAACTGGCATCGCATGGAGTAGCTGATCTACAGCTGAGAAAAAACCCAAAACTGGACAAGTGGATTTTTTCAGTAACAAAATTTGTGTCAAAATTCTGCTCTAAATGTTTTTTAATCCTCTGAGTGAAAGATGTAAAATGTTTGAATTGTTCCTCACATTATAGCCAAAAAGATAAGGTGGTGCACTCTGTCAGACCCTGAACAGAGGAAGTGTGCAGAACTGGCTAAAGCTCTAGTGGCTGTGCTGCCACCAGCTGCTGTGACAGCTTTTGCCAGGCTTTCTTGCATACGTGCATCCAGCACCACTGACTGCATTGAGAGGATCAGGGTGAGACTCACATGCTTCATGCTCACATTTGAAATCAGAGCAAAAAATCTGTATGTTTTTTATTTTATATTTTTAAATCAACATTGTATCAAACTGTTATGTGCTAAATATATGTGTATACATAATCAAATGTTTTCTGTATAAATATCTGGTACCTCTGCTTATGTTAGTCATTTTATGTTGCTTATGTTAGTAAGTGTGCTACAACCTGTGTGTGTCTTAAGCCACTCAGGAATTCCATTAAGTCTATTTACAAGTTACAATTAATATTTTTTAAAATGTATATTTAAAAAAAAAAAAAAGCAAATACAGAAAAAAATCATGGACATTATTTTTTCATTTATTTATTCAGATACACTAATGTTTTGCAGTGTCTAAAGAAATGTGGTTAACCTAGGTTCTTCTGGTTGATACTACCCAGAAGACATACCACAGATGACATGTTCAATTATTTATTAAGTCAAAGGTCAAATTCTGAAACCAAAGCACCAAATGGGACTGAAATGTACAGTTGAAAATGAAAAAGATTCTAATGCGTTTTGGTGAGTGTAGTTGTGATTGTGTTTTTTTATATTCTCTTTTTCAGTATATATATTTTTTTATTCTAGGCAAACCGTGCTGATCTAGTGACACTAGATGCTGGAGAAGTTTACTCTGCTGTGAAGCAGTTTGGCCTCATTGCAGTTGCCAAAGAGATATACGCTGATGGTAAAGTTAAATTTATAAGTTATATCATGCCTCTTCAGCATCTGTATGAGTCATATCTGTGTTAAAACCTGCAGGAGGCTGCATACTGTCTGTGGCTGTGGTCAGAAACAGTAGCCTGGACATAAGATCCCTGCAGGGCCTCCGGAGTTGTCACAGTGGGGTTCGGTGGACAGCTGGATGGAGTCTTCCTCTTGGCTTCCTGCTGTCCCGCAACTACCTGAGCTGGTCCAAGGAGCAGCCGCTCAGTCAGGGTAAAGATAACATCACTAACAGCAACAAGGGTGATGTGTCACTGTCTCATTTGGAAAATTTTATTACAAATTTAGCAAAATAGCAAAAACAGACATGGCAGCATAGACATAAATCACACACATTCGAATATACAACTCTGGAAAAAGACCATTGCACTTTATTGTGAAATCAGCATGTGTGCATGTGACAGCCATTCCATTCCTGTGTCTGTTGAATTCCAAAACCAACCTTATTCTACTGAATAAATACATGATCCATGTCTTATTTAAGAAGAAGTGTAAACACCACTACTGTGACCATCACTGTATTCTTACAAAAAGCAAAAACAGTGCTATTAGTACCACAAAAGTAATTGAAATCTAAAAATATCTAGAAAAGCACTTGGAGAGTGCAAACCTCCGCCAAGCAGCACAGTTCAGGTCACACATTTGAAGACACTATATGAGAAAACAGGACTTCCA
>JAPSES010000211.1:9319459-9331488 GCA_029822895.1 Maxillicosta whitleyi
GTCAATAATTAACCGAGATACTGAGAAACTAAATTTTTGGCCCCATTGACCCCAATGTTAATGAAAATTTCAAAGTGCTCCAGAAGGATTTCTTCCGGATCACCCCCAAAAATTAATCAGTTCTTCCTTGTGCCATTGCCAACAAATCCTGAAAATTTCATCAAAATCCGTCCATGACTTTTTGAGTTATGTTGCTAACTAACAAATGGACAAACAAACAGACAAACACACCCAGGCAAAAACATAACCTCCTTGGCGGAGGTAATGATGGGCTTGAGTCGATTGATATAAAAAAATTCAACAGGAAAAAAAATGCTGTTTTTGACTATATTAGAAAGTCGATATATGTTGAACTGAACATCTACATGAGTGATGAATACTTAAATAAGTAAACAATAAATTCTCTTCTGGTAGGGTCAGATCAAGCAGTCATGTAGGTGCAAAGTTGACCTGTAACTTTATAAGTAAATGGCATTAATAAGTTTATTTTACATTTCTGTGTAGGTATTAACAATTACTTTACTTTAAAATGGTATGTATGATCATTTGGATGAGTTAGCTTTATTATGCAGAAAATTACAAAAACCATGCTCAGTCACGTAGCCACCAAAAAAATACATCTACTTTTTAGGATTTGCACAAAAGTGGATAACATACTTACTGTTCCTGTTCAACTGTTGTTCTAAATGGATATTGATATTTTAGATAATCTGTTTATCTACAAGAGTGCCAATTTTTGTTGCAAAATACTGATTGTACAGCTGCACAATTTTGTAGTTTTTGTGTGTAGCCCACAATGCAACACACTGCTCCGACTGTGGTGTATGATGAAGTTTGAGGCGTTGAAATAAGTTGGTCGTGCTGCTGCCTTCAAGCAGAGTTTGTAGCGAGGAATGGTATAGTCTTCATTGGAAACTTTGAAACCATAACAATTCAACACAACCAACTTGCTCTTACTATTTTTAGCCACAAACGTCTTGCTCTCCTTAGCAAACAGCGTTTTGTACTGGTGTGTGGAGACCAAAGACTGTGGAGACCGCCCTCACAGTAGCCTGGTGACACATGGCCCAGACACAAGAGAGAGATGAAATTAGATTTGTTTTTTACCCTTTTTTTAAAAAAAACCCATCTTCTTAATTAAAGAATCCGATTTTAATTTAAAATCTACTTCTAATAATTGAATGCCTTATAAATTAGAGCGAAAACACTCAGTTACGTAGTTGTGGGGCCCCCTGGACATGTAGCCACAGGCTTAATAGCCAACATTTAATGGAGGACTTAAATACTTAATAAAAAATCACAAATCCTTGATCACTTTTATTTATTGTATATAAATTATTAAATATAACAATAACGACTATACTTTGGTGATTGGGTTGGTTTTTTAATTGTTAATGTTCAGTCTCATGATTTTAACCTCATAAACATCGGAATTATGCAACACATTCTTGAAATCAGCCCTTGTTAACTTCAGTAAACTGGTTCTGGTTGAGGAGGATGGTGCTGGTGTCTCAACTTGAATGAACACATACTTAATATTTACTGGTTCAGTGTCTATGCCAGGGTTAAAACCATTAGCATAAGCACATGTTCACTTTCCTTTCATCTGACCCAGTAGCAACTCTAGTAAAGATCTAATATTATCCAATTCCAATATCAGAGAAATTAACAAAAAAAAAAACAAAAAAAAAAAAAAACATGTACTTAAGAAAATCACCCTCTTAGTGTGCTGTTTTTACTGTATTATTAACTAACTCTAGTTTATTAAAGCTGTGAGTTTTCTCATTTGTACAGGAATCTTTGCATTCAAGTGTTCTCGGGCAGAGGAGATCTTCAATCTACTCCAGGAGCTGATGCAATGTAACAGCATCAACGTAGTGGAAGAGTCAATGATGATGACTCGCAGCGGTCACACACCAGAGATGGAAATGTCTCGCACGCCACAGACACCCAACAGTGAGTCACTCAACACACACACACACACACACAGAAATATAAGACATCCTGCTGATTATACAGCTCCTTTTAGATGGATTTTCTTCCAAACAACACAGTTGTGAGTTTTGTTGCCTAATAATAGACACAGGCTAAACTGAGTGAGAAAATATGCTCAAAAACACTCAGTGAAGCAGAGTCTTAGATACAGTATTAACTTCATTTAGTTCTTGTGATGATTTAATATCAAATCTTTTTGTTTCGATTATGTTTTGACATATTTCATGAGAAGGACCTCATGTCTGCTATAAACTAGTGATGTACTAGGCCTGGGATAGGAAACATTGCATTAGGCCACTAGTGTAGTTTATGTCAGTTGTACAGGAATGGTTTATGATCTTTGAATAATTGTTATATTATGAAAATTAGTTAGTTCTTGTCACTCTCATCCTTTCTCTGAAATGTTTTTTACCTGGTCTTTAGTGGTGCCTGGTATCAGGTACATCTGGTGAAGTGGAGTAAGCTCCTGGTGGCTCTGTCATTCAGTGAGATGATGACATACACTGATCAGCCATAACATTATGATTGCTGAAAGGAGAAGTAGTAATAATATTGGTTATTTCATTACAACGGTATCTTCCACTGGGTTGGATATATTAAGCAGCACGTGAACATTTAGTCCTTGAAGCTGATGTGTTGGAAGCAGCAAAAAGAGCAATGTAAGGAACTGAGTGAATTCAACCAGGTCCATATAGCGTCCTGCACAGGTCAAATTTTCACAGACCGCACCCACCCAAACCTGTCATACTTCATCCCAAACCTGAACCGTTAACCAACAGAATTTACATTTTGATTCCGCACCAGAGCCGAACCGCTATAATAGACCCGACACCCGAACCGTACCTGTGATGATTCCTGGGAATGCGCGCGTACAGACAAAATCATATATGCAATTTTACTTTTTATCTTTGAAAAGGGTGTTGACATTTCAATACAACAGACTTTTATATTAGTACAGTATTTATTTTTTTGTAGGCGTTTTGTAAACTGCAGATTAGACCCGAGCTCTGGTTCTTCAAACCCGAGCCGACGTCCGATACAGGGCAACATTTTTCACCCGTTTCATAATTTTTTACGGGTCACCCACGGTTCACCCATGGGTACCCGAACATGTGCAGGTCTCTGCCATATAGTAACGGTGATGTCTGGGTCAGAGCATCTCCACAACTGCAGGTCTTGTTGGTTGTTCCTGGTCTGCAGTGGTTAGTACCCACCACAAATGGACTGAGGAAGGACATCCCAGTCTCAGACCTATTGAGCATCTGTGGGAAGTGCTGGACAAATAAATCTCATCCATGGAGGTACACCTCTCTACTTCTAGGACACTCAATTGGTTGAGATCCAGTTTTTCTTTAGATTCTTTTGGTTGGTACTGATCATTTTGTACTAGGAATGAAGAACAAGATCTACAGATGCTCTGACCCAGTGATTTAATAACGGACTTGTTTTCTGTGCTGTCAGACCACTGAATGATTATCAAAGTGATGTACTCATGACTGCAAAATCCTAATATATAACCTTGATGTTAGTTGATAAAATAGCAGTCAGAAATTACCTTAAAAATTTTTGAATGTTCATGACCAATGGCCAGTTATTAGTGATTTGTATTTTTGCTTGAAATATTCATTCCTGGCGTTGTACATTTATACACATGCAGACCCTGTACTGGACCAAAATTATCATTAGTTGGCATTGAAAACATAGGGGAAAAAATGTCTTTTTATCTTTTTGACTTGGAAAACAAAAGGTACCCACGCCAGATGTGACATTAAGCAGAGTTACTGTTCTACAAAGCTTATTACTGAACTACACAAAGAAATTCACGTTATGTGGATAAAATATGTCATATCTGCCAGTTGCGCTCAATTTTTTTCATACAGCTAAATGTAAACAATTGCTACAACTGCAAAGTAATGCAAAATAATTGTGGTTACATCAAATAAATACTAGGCAATTTTGTAACAGTCAGAGGCCTGCATGTGAGCGTTGAGGAACAACAATAAGATGAGTAATAAGAGCTGCTGTCAAAGAAAACCATAAAGTAACAGGTGGTGTCAGGTACAACAAACCCCACCCCTCGCACGTATTGTAGCTTATCAGTCCAGCTGATGTCATCATGTCTGTGTGTGTGTGCTGATGTCAATATAGACATAGAGAGCTTAGACAAATTCCAACTATTATAAGTTAAGTAAACAGGGGGAGGGGGTTAATTATACTAAAGTAATGTTGTTAAATGTTATGATGTTACACCTGCACATTCAGCCACTGGTCACTATACTGCTCCTTTTTCCGACTTAATGATTTTCAGAATCATGCATTTGTTGGAGTTAGACTCAGAGTAGAGTTAAATGACACTTTTAAGTTGTATGTAATAGGTGGGTTGTAATCTGCAACATGGCCACCAGATATCACCAAATACCCCACCATGACCCTTTAAAATATCATCTACTGAGGAAAGATAATGCAATACTTTGCAAAAATATAATTTTAGTCCAGCAGTAAATGAATATCTGTAATGATGTTTGTCAGTTTATAGAAAAAAAGGTTAATTGTGTGAATATTTGCTTAACCTATAGTGAATGTAATGATCATGTGCATTGATTTCAAACAGCCTAAAGCTCAGTGCCCAGTGGAGTGAACTGAGACTCCATGTGATTACAAATACCATTGTAGTTTTTTTGTTTTTGTTGTTTGTTTTTTTTGTCAGTGACACCAACTCATCTTGTCATATAAATGTGCTTGCAGCTCCAGCATTTCCTGTTCAGGCTTTTCCAAATGGATACCCCGGTTATCCACTCAGAGGTGATTCTCAGCCTTCTCTAGCTGATGATCATGGGCATAGCTTGATGGGTTTGGAAGACCAGGTAAGATGAATCCTTGCTGCCGCACTCGTATGGTCAGTTCAGTGTGTCACATTTCAACTTTGACCTGCTTTGATTCTCTCCAACAGACCCACACCTATGTAAATACTGTTACTATGGAGGGGGATCTCTCTATGCGTCACTGTGTGCACTCCCTACCTGAGGTGCGGCCCAGCACTTTCCCCGAAACAGCTCGGGGACCCATGCCTGTTGGGGGCCAAGGAAATACGCAGTCCAACCTGCGGTGCTGTCCCCTGGAGGAGCATAAAGACCCTCAGGTGTTCTTACAGCCGTCCTCACAGGAGGTCAAATTCATGCTGGGTCCCACTCCAGCACAACGCCATCTACTGGAGAGAGAGAGGGAGAGGGAGAGGGAGAGGGAGAGAGAGAGGGAGAGGCATGGGCACAATCCTCACAATCTTCAGCCAGTAGAGGGTGCTACAGGTTCAGAGACGGAAGGAGACGAGCCCTCTATGCACATGTGCAATTCTCTCTCCTATCATCATTTCCATCATCACACACATCGCCACCCAGGCCACGAGCATTCGGACAGCTGCCAGAGTGGGGAACTCACCTACGAGAACATCAACGGCCTGAGGAACGCCAGGAAACAGCGGCTCAGTCCCAGCAGCGTGTCCCAATCTGTAGGTTCCAGTAGTAGCAGCAGCACAGGGGACAGTCACTCCCACTCTCTCCTGCACCCACACCCCCACGGCCCAGCATCCCTACCACCACAGGGGTATGCATGTGAGAGGGGCATGGGTGGAGGTCACCGTCGGACAGCTCTGCTTAACTACGAGAACTTGCCCTCTCTGCCCCCAGTGTGGGAGTACAGCGCCCTGCAGCGGGACGATGAGCAGGAGGAGGAGGACGATGAGCAGGATGAGGAGGAATACGAAGAAGAAGAGGAGGATTTCGATGAGTATGAGTTCTCAGAAGGGCCTGGGACACCCAATGGGTACCACCAGGATAGTCGGGGCATCCACAGAGACGCTCTGCAGAACTATGTCAACACAGAGCAGGTCCAGCCTCCTCGGCTCCGACACGCCTGCCCCCCGCATCCTCGGCCATTTCAGCCTGACAGAGGGGGCCGGATATTTAGCTTTGATATCCGCAGACGATCACGGTCAGGTGTTGGAGGCTGTGAGCACGGCCACATGCCTCAGCTGAACTACATCCAGGTGGACCTAGAGGCAGAACCTCCCTGCCAAGCCCTCGGAAGCGGGGGTGCCCAGTCCCAGCCACAGCACCAGCGCCTACCACCCAAAAGATGTGGCCAACAGGCACCCCGGCGCAGTGAATGCTACGCAGTCATTGACCTAAAGAAGACAGCTGCCATGTCCAACCTGCAGAAAGCGCTGCCCAGGGATGATGGGACTTCCAGAAAGACTCGCCACAACAGCACAGACCTGCCTCTGTAAACGGTGTAAAAACTGAAGAGGAAAGATGAAGACAGATGAAGGCTTATCCTCATCTTAGCACACTGGACCCTTCACTGTCATCCATCCATTCAACTGTCGGGCTGACTAATACAGTACAGGTACCTAATTAGAAACTTACTGAAACTTCTCTGTGCATATGAAAGGAAAAGAGAAATCTTTATGGAGAATTTACCATTTAATTGTGTTATTTATTAGATGTGGTGTGACGCGACTCATCATCTCCACTCACAGTATCATTTACTATCACTCCTCAGTTAGCAGCATTGGCTACATGTGTTTTGTTTTTTTTAGATAGTGCACACACTGAGAGTCAAAGATGTGACCCTCATTGCAGATGGAATAGAGGAGTTGTTGGCATGAATAAAGGTTAATGGTCCCTCCAAGACACTGGCCAATATTCATACCTCATCACAAGCACCTAAGTCTAATGGCACATTTTCACTATGTGGTACCGGCTCGGCTCGAATCAACTGTTTTACATTTTCTTTATGTAAAAGAATCTGGTACCCGGTAGTATTTTTTTAGTATCTGATTGGCCGAGGTCCCAAAACTGGGGAAGAGACACTAAAATGTAACATGTAAACACTGCAGAACACTGTTTAGTCAGAGTCGTCTCTGTCATTATGTCATCAATGTGCGACCCGACATTAAAAAAAAAAAAAGATTCAGAAGTTTACAGTAAATGTACTGGTAGGTTCATCCATGATGACAACCCGCAAAACAATACCATGGTCGGTTGAGGACATTCAGACATGTCTGACCGTGGTGGTTGACAGGGCAACGCGCAAAGAATGAGTTTATCAGCAACTCTGAGAGCAGATGACAAAACATGGAATGATGTCGCAGAAGTTACACGCAGCATCACTATGACAACCAGGTACTCTTAAGTCGGAAGTACCTTATAATGGAAACGGTCTACAGGAATAGTATCTGGTATCCAAGTCAAGTCGAGCCGGTACAACATAGTTTAAATGTGGCATAATATTCTGGCTGGTAGAAGAGACCATTATTTGTTACTACATGCCTATAGAGCATCTTGCACACAATCCTATGGAATTGTATTTTATCATATTGTGTAATTGTCCAAACTAAGTTTTAACATTGATTTAAATAATGTTCTTGAATGAATGCAGTGGCATTCTGAGCAGATATTCGGAAAATTAGATTTTACCGAATGACGGGAAAAGTAGCACACATTAAACGAAAAAGTAGCATATCATCTTCGGTCACACCTCCTGCATATCATCCCAGACGTGTTGGAGGTCCATGCAGTTTACGCTTGTCACATTGCACTTTTGACCACTGAAATGCTCTTTGTCACTTCTCCCACTCCAGTGGAGCCGCAGGTTGGACCATGTCATTTTACCAAAAGCAAGGGGCCAAATATTTCATGGATGTTGCTAGTCAGCATTGTAGATAGATTTGTTTAAATGTTTTGATGGAGACATTGATAACCTCAAATGGTGGCATTAAGCTATAACCTCACATAAAATGTGCTGATTCTATGATTTGTCAGTTATCAGGCATGAATTATCTGTTTAAAAGGTAATCAAGCAAAGTCATGCAGTGAAATTGTAAGGCTTTTTATCTACCTATTGAGTTAGATATTTATTTATTTATTTATTTATTTATGACATTATTTATTAATTAATTTTTCTTGAATTAGCTGTCTGTAATAATTTTTTCATGTGATAACCAGCGTTTTTTAATCCAGTTGGTAATACGGAGACCAAAGTTTCACCTCAAATTATCACTGGATACTCTTGTATTACTCTTATGACTGTGCTTAATTATATTTTAAAAAAGAAAGACTGTATTTATATTTTAAGTGCCAAAACTTAATTGCAAACTGTATGATGAATAAAATCTAATGTGCCATTAGGATTTATAGAAACTACAGGACCGAAAGGCAAAAGGTGATACAACAGCAAGGCCGTTTCCAACTGAATCCAACTTTTCAATGAAAAGTAGAAATGTCAAAAAAAATAATAATAAAATGCACATTCCACCTCATTCACATTGACAGCCATTTTGGAGTGAGACATTAGTCTGATAGTCTGATAATCACAGGTTGGGTGGTTTTATGCTGCTACATGTACATACTGACAGTAGCCCATGTAAGCTACAGGTACGTGTCAAAATGAAATCTTACGTGTTTAAAGCTATGCGATGTCAGATCTTTTACCACGATGTTAGCTAATAGAAGTAGCATTGTTGTGTTCCGCTGAGACTTTTTCTGAGCAGTACAAATGAATGATTCATTTGGCCAAAATTTAATCTCAGCGTTGTTTTCCTGACAAACTAGCTGTGTAAATTGGAGGTAATGGAGGCACAGGCCCATGGATGCTATCATCTTTCCATTGACTGTTTCATCTGAGGGAAGAAGGCTAGATCTTTTAGATTTATACGTATTAAGGCCTTCAAACGTAGGTGTATGGTGGCATTCAGCTGCTATTGATCTCTTTTTTTTTCTTTTTTTTTTTTCTAACAACATTCAGGAGGTGAATATAAGACTACAAAATACAAACCCTCAACTTCTGATAGAGGAGTTATTTTTAGACTTCTGTGTGAATGAAGTAAAGCAAATAAATAATTTCTTCACTTTAATTAGAGATGACATTCTAAACTGTCCATAACGTAAGTCCAAAGTGTATTCAACCCAAAAGTGCTGCCCTAATACATATAAATATGAGAGCAGTAGTACATTTGTAATGTTGAACAAAAGTGATTATTACCGCTATGTTTGTATTTAACATCAGAAACTAAGAAATGCTTTCATTCTGGTGAATAGTTTTTTGCTTGGTTTTATGATCTTCACACAGTCAAAAAAACAGTTAAAAACACAGTTAAAAATGAAAATAATGTCATAAAAACAGAGAAGTAGCAAATCCTCACATTTGTGAATCTGCAACCAAATAAAGGCAAGTTATTACCCAATTCAATGAGTAAAAATAAGTAAATTATCTTATTTCAGATCTGCACTTCCAACACAGAGGCTTTTAATAACACATAATCACAAGTTGACAGTTTGTATTTCACGCAATTGTCCAACTTTGATACAAAACAAAAGAAAAGAATTTTCTTCTAATAAAAGTCAGAATTAGTTTGTCCTAATTCTTACATTTTTGACTGTATTTGCAAGGATCTTGTCACGATACATCAGAGGGATGTTTACATTTTTGCAATAATGGATGAGTTGTTGTTTTGTTGATCTAAATCAGACCAATGTGCGACGTGTGAACTTTATATTGTAGTCTCTGAAGCTGTGGGCTTATTGTATTTAATCGCCTGTTCTTCTGTGAATCAGCAGTTTCATTATTTTAGGGACAGTGTTTAATTTTCAGCCCTCATAGTACGATTTTTAGCTGTGAAAGTAAAAAAAAAAAAAAAAAGATTGCCTGTTTTTGTGATTGTCGAACACTGTGTATGCTCATATTCATTACCAGTGCCATACAGTGGGTGATCATCGCCTCAACCTAAATTACATTTTACTTAATCTATTAAACTTTTCATACCAGTGGTCATGTTTCAAACAGAAATCAGCAAGTGGTTTATCTAAGTTCTTGTTATATGTGGTTTTAAGTTGTTTTTTAAAAAAAAAGATCCATTATGACATGAGTTATGTGTTATTTGTTATGACAGTAACCTCACCAACACCCAATCCAGTCAACAGTGATTACAGTATCATTCCCACATCTCATGTGTTTAACTGATTTAAAGTTTAAAAAAAAAAGAAGATATTTTTAAAGTAATTGTTTCTCAGACCCTTCAGCACAAAACCATTGCACTCGAGTTCAAGTGAAGTGCAACTCCCATGTCATTACTCACACAGGTGTGATCTCATTAAACTTTGCTCATGGTTATGATTGGGTCTGCTGGTGTAAATCTGCAGGGGTTGGGAGGGTCAAGTCGAGATAACAGCTCCAATTATTATGTTCCTCAAACTGGATTTATTGGACGGGTTTAACAAAAGGGCTCGCTCTGTGTTTACCGCACAAACATGAACGCGTATCTTTAAGTCCGTTTAAAGACATTTTCTCACTGTGCCTTTCATATTCAAGCTGGAAAAAACATTTTCACTGCTGTTTATGAGGGTGGCCTGTTGTAAAAAAAAAAAAAAAAAAAAGAAAGAAAAAGGGGAAAAAAGTTAAATAACTCACAGCCTGTTTAGAGTTTTAAGACTGAAGCTGAAGGGAGCTTTAAGTGGTTTCATGCTTCTAGCTGTATTTTATACTTGAAATTGTATTTGAAAAAATGTGCCAACTCCTGATTGTTAATGATGTCTGTTAAGTAGTCAGAATCAAAACTGAATCACTTCTAATGAATTGAGATTAAATTTCACAAACTATAATCTTAATAATCTGTTCAGTGGTTTTGAAGATGCAGTGAAATAAGCAAACTCAATATGAGCGAAATCATGACTCGTTTGTTCTGTAGCATAACATCTTTGCCATTACAATGTTGCCATTTCCTCTCATCGTGCTGAAGAATGTGGAAATAAAACTTCTTTCACATATATCTGTTTTTTGTGTACTTGTCCAATCCTACACAGAATGTGTTAAAAATGCAGTACATGTAAGACATGAACGTGGTTAGGACAGAAGGGTTGACATGGTTTACACTGTAGAGCTACATGTCATCTTCATCAGTGGTATTCTTCATCACTTCTGTACATCATCACTCACTAAACATTATGACATACATGACATACTGTACAACTTAAAGTTCCTGTTAATGCTACAAGATAGATCTATGTCAAAAATACTGAACGTATGAGAAAACTGTAATATCTCTTCTTCTTGTGTATTTTTTTATCTGGTTTGTTTTTGTCTGGTACAAGGGTGTCATCACCACCAGAGGGTGATGTACATGTACGGGTCTGAGCTGTACATTTTTGTGACAGATTTGTGTATTTACATGCAGGTTGCATTAACATAAGTTTGTGACTAATATATAAATTTATGAAATGAATGAGTGCCAAATATGCTTGAGCATGACAAAATCCGGGACCTCTGAGGATCTGCAGGTACTCTGACTCATCACATGAGACCCGAGTGACTCACTGCTGTTGTAGACTCTACTTGTGATACGAATGCACAGCTGAAGGTTAAACCATGCTAAATATTTTTGCTGAAAGAGAGAAACTTCTTTATGTTTTGTCTCAGTTTGAACTTTAAAATTTCTTCGAATATTTGTTGTATGTTTCTGTGTCGATCCATTGCTTATAAATGAGTATGCAGTGATGTTCTTTTCATGCTGCCATTAGAGGTGAATATAAAAAGCTGATATGCTTTCTCTGTTGGACTGTCAAAAGAAACATTAAGGTCATTCCCATTCTTAAATCATTCCACACGAAGATGCATTGTGTTTTCTGCACTCCTCTTCATCTTTGAATCAAAATGAGCCTGACATTTGGTGACTTTTACCCTGAATTTTATCAAATATAGAGTGTGGATTTGTCCAAAATGTAAAAGTAAATGTAATTCAAATATTAAAACTAAGCAATGAAAATATCTTCTTGCGCACTAAACAGTGTCACTTTTGTTGGTTTCTTCAACCAGTACATGGATCGGCCAAACAAAGCATTTTCCCTCCAGAATGTCGTGCCTCCTCTGTTCATAGCATATACAATTTTTTAACATAACAGCATTTATAAGATATTTTTTAAGAATATTTTTATAAAATATACCAAATCGACTGCTCTATAATCAGAACAGCGCAAGTTCTAAAT
>JAPSES010000211.1:9331588-9357578 GCA_029822895.1 Maxillicosta whitleyi
CCCCCCCCCCCCCCCCCCCCCGAAGTGATTCAGTAATACTCTGATAAATCTGATTATATAAATTAATAGATAACAGATTGAAACGTGGTGGGGGGAAATGGGAGCGCCCTTTTGCGAATTTCTCAGCTTGTGTGCTTCAGCCTTATACCTTTAGGGGACACTATCGCTCAAACAGGTCATGTGACAGCCGGAAAATACATAAACCAAAGAAGACAATCTGCTCGTGCTTGTTTTTGCGCATGCGTTCCTTTGAGCCTGTAGCACTTTAAAACTCCTCCTCAGAAGTTGTCAAAACTCGTCTGCGGTCGCTTCCAAGGTAAAGAAATGGCTTCCACTGTTATTTTTACAATTCTTTCTTCGTTGATATTTAAGTGCTTGAGTTTAATTAACAAACTAACTAGTTAAACCAGCTTGTGTCGAGAAAATAGATAAAAGTAACATCAGGACCGATTCACTTTTTGAGGTTTGACCTACGTGACTTCTGGTTTGATCAAGACAGGAAGCAAATCTGTCTTTTTTCAGACTAAGGCCACTCATTTGGGAAAATGTATTCTAAGACAGCATGTCTTTCCTAACGAGACACTCGATGATTTAACATTTAACAAGTCACTTGCTGATAAGTTTAAGACTCTTCTTTTGTCGGCAAGGTAACCAGAAACTATACATACATACATACATACATACATACATACATACATACATACATACATATGGATCAAAAGTACCTAATGGCTTCTTTTTAGGGCTGCCTTTCAATTTGTTAACAAATGAACTGAAATGTTCCCATACAAAGCACAAGCAACACACGTGGATCATTTTATTACAACTCACTCAAAATTCTCATATTTACCTGGTTTGCGATTTTTTTGGAAACAATGTTCGAGTTTAAATGTATGCGTTAATGTGATTTGGAGTTTAGCACTTTTAATCTTTTATTTTTACTGCACTAGATATTTTTCAATGAATATGTACCACATCTAGAAATGTCCAAAATGAAGTGCTTTAAATATTTTTACTAATTACTTGTTTGGCCCTTAAAACTCAACACTCACGAAATGCAAGACTGAATGTACATTGGTTGTGTCTGGTCTGTTTAATTCAAAGGAGTGAATCTCTGCAATTGTTTTAGTCCTGTTGTTATTCATTGTGGAAGCTGTACAGTTACAGACACATGGCCAATTCCACAGGAAGAGTGACTGTACTGATCAGTTTACTCGCCCGTTTACGTGGGAAGCAGATTATTGGGGATCTTATATCATGTGTTAAATAAATGGAAATCACGTTGCTATTGCAGACCTATTGCATTGTCTCCAGCTTTGTTCTTAGCCTTTTTCTTTTTTTTTTTCTATAGCAACACAATATGCATGAAGCTTAACCCTACTTTGACAGATGCAGCAATTTCTGCATCCCAACTGTCATGTGATTAATCAGATGAGGAAGCCTAATCCAATTAGGACAGTAGTATGCTTGTTAGCACTCCTAAGCTCACAGCCAGGTCAGGGTATTTTTGTGAGCAAGCTCCGGGAAGAGAGAGTGTAAAAGAGGTATGTGAAACATGTTTTGGGTAAAAAAAACAATAGTATAATGGACATTTGGATAGCTTTGTTTGGTATTTCTGTCGTGAAGTTGATGCAAAGTGTAGCTGTGAACTGTTTAGGATCACCACAGAAGAATAAGTTGTTTTTGTTTTTTTTCCTGTTTCAAGGTCATACATCATGTCCATTGTCAGGATTCACGCCCGGGAGATCTTTGACTCTCGCGGAAACCCCACTGTGGAGGTCGACCTCTACACTGAAAAAGGTATGAGAAATGTATGCGTGTACATTGTGGAGCAGTGAAAATGTTACAAAAGGTACAAAATCACAAATTTGTATAAATATGAATTAGAAATGGACGATTAGCCAAAGCCTTAACAACTATAGTGTCAGTTGCATTCTGGGGGGGGGGGATTTGGTGCTACAGAAGAGAATGGGATGCATGAGGATCCAATTTTAACTGACAATTACTTGTTATAGAAATAATTGTCATTAATAATTTGATCATCTTAAATTTTTTATTATATTCCACAGTTACAGTAGAAGTTTATTTATACTTATGATACCTAATGGTGATAAGAGCAACTTATTAGCATTTACTAAAAATACAGTTTCTACTTTTTTTTTACTGTCATCTTGGACAGATTTTATGTAAGTAACTTGCATAGAGAAATCCAAATTTTGAAATATACAAATACTGATATGAAGAATGATGTGAAAATAGTAAGCAGTGTGTATAAACTGGTGAATGAGACAGTTATCACAATTATCTTTTATTTTAATACAACTGTACATTAGTATTTTTGAAATGGAGAATACACATTTCACAGAGACCACTGCTCTTGCTGCACTGCACTGCTTTTTCGTTTTATAATGAACCAAGAAGACTAATTGCAGTATTGTCCACAGCAATTTCAGTATGAAATTGTCACCAAAGCATGAAGCCTTACTGTGAACTTGTGTCTCAACAATTAAATGAATGTCCTCATTTTCATCTTTCATTTTCATTTTGTCAGGTTTGTTCAGGGCAGCTGTACCCAGTGGAGCATCAACTGGTATCTATGAAGCCTTGGAGCTCAGGGATAATGACAAGTCCCGCTATCTTGGAAAAGGTTTGTCCATGTTTATACTCATAATAAAATAAATTGTATTGAATGATGTCTTTAACAAAGCTTTTATTATATATTTAAGAAAAATGTATTTATAAGGGAAAATTCTTTGTTTATGAAAATTTTTTATGTCTTTGTTGTCCCTCTTCATTTTTACCAGATGTGAAAGGGTTAGTGAGTTTCTGTTGTCTGTCTTTTATAAATTAAGATTCACTAAGATTTGCCCAAATAATCATCACTGTTTTTCCCAACTCATCATTGAATGCTTTTGGCAATCAACCTGACATGATATGCATGGTGAATTGCCTGCAAAGCATGTTTTCTATTCTGTTATTGAAGTGGAACCTGTGGGTTGATAACTGATAATAACTAATGAAAGCACACTGACATGTTTATCAAATTGTCTACAGAAATAAGAAAAGAAAAATCATGTATACTTTTGCATGTATCTTGTAATGTGAATTTAGGTAGAGATTTGCATGTCTTATTGTAACTTATGGAATTTAATATTAATTTTGCAATATTTACCCATATTGTGAAATAATCTTCTATGTCATAGGAGTTTCACAGGCTGTGGAAAACATCAATTCAATTATTGCACCAGCACTTGTTGGCCAAGTAAGAAGATGTGCTTCTTTATTATTTTTAAACATATTAAACTCTAAAAGATCTTCATCTTTGGTAACTTTACTGTAACTCATGCAATACACTTTATTGTTCTTTTCTGCCCAGGATATCTCTGTGACTGAGCAAGAGAGTATTGATCAGATGATGCTTGACCTGGACGGCACAGAAAACAAATGTGAGACTAATGATACTGTTGTTAATCTGTGACATCCATATATTGTGTTTTTTTCACACCTGTTTTAAGTACTGTCTGTGTAGGTTCTTATTTGCCCAGGACAGTCATCGTTGTTCTCAATAGTTGTTCTTGGTTCAACTGGACTGGTTTAGCTCTTTTGAAAACATTTAATCCCATCCAAGAACTGAAGAAGTCTCCTGGATCGGATACAAAATGTTTTCAAAAGAGCTAATCCAGTCCAGTTGAAATGAGAACTACCTGTTTAAGTTCCTTTTTTTTTTTTTTTTTTAAGTTAACCTTTTATTTAACCATGAAAAAAGACTCAGAGATTAAAAATCTGTTTTGCAAGAGTGTCCTGGCCAAGACAGCAGCAGCAGAAGTTGCAGACAATAGAGATTTCATCCATACATCCATACTAAAAACATACAAAAAACACATCGTAAACCTCAGTTCAAGTGCCATAATGATGGCATGTCTTTATTGTCCTGCCTCTATTAACTTGCATGGTGCTGTAGTAAAAAAAAAAAGATTAAATTATCATTAGATAAATGCTTAATATCATTATTTCCCCATTTAATAATAATAAAAAAAAATAATCATAGTGTCTATGTTCTTATAGTTTATATAGTTTCCTTCTGTATCAGACACGTACTCAGTCAAACATACATCAGTCATCTTAAACACGTCACACACCACCTTCTGACACCTTTGACAAAGACAGAAGTTTACCGCCGAAACATGTCGGGTATGTTTGACTGATTACGTGTCTGATACAGAAGGTCATTATTTCCCATTGGATTTAAAGCTGTGACATCATCTGTGCATCGTCACTAAAGATTCCTGTTACAGATTAGATTTTGCTTTGTTTAAACAGCCAAACTTGGAGCGAATGCCATCCTTGGTGTGTCACTGGCTGTTTGCAAAGCTGGTGCTGCTGAGAAAGAAGTCCCTCTGTATCGTCACATTGCTGACCTGGCAGGAAACCCTGAGGTCATTTTACCTGTGCCGGTGAGACTCGATGTGGCAAATGAAATGCATATGTTTTCTTTCTGATTACACAGTTCACCTGCCTGTTTGTCGTGAAGTCTCTAATTTCTCTCCCATCCACCAGGCCTTCAATGTGATCAATGGCGGCTCTCATGCAGGAAACAAACTCGCCATGCAGGAGTTCATGATTCTGCCCGTCGGTGCTAGCACCTTCAAGGAGGCCATGCGTATCGGGGCAGAGGTCTACCACAATCTGAAAGGCGTCATCAAGAAGAAATACGGTCAGGATGCCACCAATGTGGGTGATGAAGGTGGCTTTGCTCCAAACATCCTGGAGAACCAGGAAGGTGTGTATGAGCTGTGGTTTTTCACACTCTTCCCTGATTTGACTTTTTTTCTTTTAGATGCATCTCTGTGCCATAAAGTTTACTACATAGAACATTTTTTTTTTTTTTTTAATCAAAGAATCTTCGATGGGACATTAACAATATGTTAACCAACAATATTGTAATACATTTTTCTATACTAGAAATAATACATTTTAATAAATTAATACTTTTAGACCAAATGACGTGTGTGTGCTGACATTTTAATGGGCAATAAAAATTGGGATTATAAAAAGTATCAACAAACAAAATATTAATCCATTGACGCAAACTTAATTTTTATGAAAGGGGAGGTTTTAATAATTTTTACGTTTTAATGACAACTTTTCCATCTGAGTTGGAATAAGGAAAAAGGACACATATTGTTTACTAAACAAGTTTACTTACCAATATGGACAAAACATTATATGTTAATACTTATGTCCAAATAAAATATATATATTGTAATTTTTTTTTTCTTAGCAGTCTAAATTTTCAACTATAAGCCATAAAATGGTTTGTTACTAGAACACTTTTAAGTGCTGAAAGACTCACGACGTAGAAAGATTCAGTGCTGACAGACTTGAACCCGCTTTAGTTTATCAAAATGAATGCTGCTAATGACCCATGATACTACACTCTACACTCTGTGTTCATTTTTTTTTTTTTTTTAATTAGCCCTGGAGCTCGTGAAGGAGGCCATTTCCAAAGCAGGATACACTGACGAGGTGGTGATCGGCATGGATGTGGCAGCCTCTGAGTTCTACAGGGAGGGAAAATATGACCTGGACTTCAAGTCTCCTGACGACCCAAGCCGTTATATTACCCCTGATGAGCTGGCTGATCTCTACAAGAGCTTTGTCAAGGATTATCCAGGTAACACTCGTGACACTTTGTCTTTTTTACACATTATTTAGCACGAGTGGAGCAGGACACGCAATGTGATGGTTAACACTGAAAAGAGGAGCTACTGAAACTGACAGACATATTCCAAATACTGCTTTAACATGTCAAACTCCTGTTACACACTTTGAATAATGTCAGAACTTCTAAAAAAAATTAAGCTTGGTAATATTTTGAAATTATTTTTTTAACTTTATTTTTATTGGCATTTCACATCAGGTACATGCAAAACTTCTACATTTACACTCTGCAAACACAATCTGCACGTGAAAAAGTATAACTATAATAAAAAAGAAATATAAAAAGGAAAGACAATAAAACATGAACAACAAAAGTGGGCCTATTTAACAGTGGTGTGTGTAATAAAGACAAAGTATAATAATTACATGGCATGAAATTATTTTCAAAATGGTATTCCACTGATTTTTTTCTTTTTTTAAATACAATTTTGTATTTATTTTCTGTATTTTATTGTAGTCATCTAACATGCCAAGAGGCTGTAGGATAAGCTTACAGTTTTACATCAGTGAACTATTTTAATGCACTGAGATGCAAATAGTTCTGCGTTTGACACACCCCACTGGCAAAATTCAGGCAAGACCTGATGAGATGGAGGAATAAATGAACCTTATCTGTCCTGGACAGTGACAGAAATGCTTTTTTTATCATGGTTCATGACATTTAAAAATGCATTTAAAAACACATACTGCCACAATACAAACATTATGCTTGCTTACTTCGTAGTATTCAGAGTGGTTCTGCCAAGGGAAATGAAGGTGTTCTTGTGGGTGTTTTTTTCTTGCAAGGGGGACTTTGTATGATTTGCCTAATGGTAGTTTGAGGTGTGTTTGTTATTTTATCAGCTTGAGTGATGATACGATTGTTGTCACTTCTGTTTTTAGTGGTGATGAGTTTGTACCAGGATGAAATGTTGAATATGTGAATGGATTCTATGAGGAATTTGTTGGCTAGCATTAGAATGTTATTCCTTAGGTGGGAGGTCCTGAATTTCCTTCCTTTTTTGTACAAAGGCATTGTGATGTATAAAGGACAGGGAGGTGTCATCCTCTGTACCCAAATATTTGACTGTTTGGATTCTGAATGGATGGAACAGTGGCGATGGATTTCAGCTTTGCTTCCACAGTACAGCTCCTGCTTATTTATTTATGAGACATTTAAGTCTTTAACATTTAATTCTTAAATGAACTCTCCTTAATACAACTGAAACAGCTTCACTAGACATTGTGGATGACCTGTCAAGTCACCTGACAAAATCACTCAAGCACGGAAGTCATGAAGGAAAAAAAAAAAAAGCCATTGTTTATTAAATACAGATGACATCTTATGGGAAAAAAATCTGTTTAATGATAGATATGGAACAACCCCTGAATGTTTGAGGTGAAGCTCTACTGATGATTACATTCATCATTCATTTTGTGAATCACAGTGGTATCTATCGAGGATCCCTTCGATCAGGACGACTGGGCAGCGTGGACTAACTTCACCGACACCACAGAGATCCAGGTTGTTGGAGATGATCTCACAGTGACAAACCCCAACCGTATCTCCAAGGCTGTGGAGGAGAAGGCCTGCAACTGCCTGCTGCTTAAAGTCAATCAGATTGGCACAGTTACTGAATCCATGAAGGCGTAAGTCATTAGGTTTACAGACGATAGCATTACTGTTGAGTCAGAAATTGACTTTTTCTCAAGCTGATCCTCTTTCTCTATTTTTTTTTTCAAGGTGTAAAATGGCCCAGGAGAGTGGGTGGGGTGTAATGGTCAGCCATCGCTCTGGTGAAACTGAGGACACCTTCATAGCAGACTTGGTGGTCGGCTTGTGCACTGGACAGGTAAATTCTGATATTTACTAAAAAAGTGAATTCAGAGCTTTTGTATTTTAACATTTTTACTTATGTACAGATGTATTCTCTGGATGAAGAACATGACATCCTTTACTCTGGCACAATTTGTTTAAAAAGAAAAACTTAAAGTCACTATCACAGTGGTTCAACTTGAGCAGTAACTAACAAATCCACGGAAATACCTTTTTGCTGGAGTCACTGTATACACTATAACTGTCACATCCTTTCAGATCAAGACTGGAGCTCCCTGTCGCTCTGAGCGTTTGGCCAAATACAACCAGATTCTTAGGTAAGTCGAAAGTCCACAGAGTAAATACTTGGAGAGAAGCCAGAAATCAGTGAAGAATATTGCACTGTATATGAGAACATAGACAAAATCATTGAATTTATAAATTCATGCCACCTAATTTTGCATAATCATTATCACTCAAAAATCATTTACACATGAGGAAAAAAAATATGACTTAACACTGAATCTCTTTTTTGTAGAATTGAAGAGGAGTTGGGAGACAAGGCTCTCTTCGCTGGAAAGAACTTCAGAAAACCATTAATATAATAAATGGGTGAAAAGATTTGCTTCACAGACAAAGAGATTCATTCACACAAATGCATCATAACCCATGGGATAGTAACAGAACCACATACAGAGCAGTAATCATTAATCTAGACCTACTCTTGTACTGAATATTTCAATGAGATTCAAGTCTTCTGTGTTTTAATGTGGAGTAAATAATAGGCCTTAATGTAACTTTAGTAATATTTGTGTAAAGCACTGACACTGTAAACACAAAAGCTGCACTTGGAGACAAAATTAATAAAATACAACTCATGAACTGTTATATTGTGTTTGTGTTGTTTTTCATTCCCTGCTGCAATCATTTGTGTGTGTGATAAATGTATGGAGCTATAATTCATCACAAATTATTAGCAATGAGTGATGGAAACACTTGTACAGCATAATGAACAGAGGTTTTTATTGGTTTACAAATACTGAAATCTACCCTTGTCTAATATTTAACCTCAACAGAAAAAACTGATAATGATGTCAAAATCCACACAGAAAGCAAAGAAATTTATTTTAACACATAAAGACCCAAACATCCACCAGAACCATCTACTGATATAACATGTTTATTCCCTGTTGACCCACTAATCCTATCTATCCATGTAAATAATTGGTGTAAAATACAGTTATTCATCTTTTCACGGTCATCTGATATGACCAATTGGGACATTAAGGGGCTCCGTAGTTACCATAGAAACACCATCATCTTCTACAAAATTGATTCACCAATGAAATCCGTGGAGTTGGATCAATGACAGTGGATGGGCACACTGGTTTATGTTGTTAATGAGAGATGGGACTGAAAAAGACACTCTTTCTTCAGTATTCTCTCAATATAATAACCTCAATGTTAATCTGAGGTTCTATGAACATCTATATGATCAGCAAATTAAATATAAGAAAATACAAGATTTACACTGGAAAAAACACAAAGAAGTTAATACTACAATAAATGCTAATAAATCACTTAAAGGTTAAATAAGGGAACAATAATTTAGTAACTGCTACAAATGTAGCACTGGGTTTTTATGGGTTAACTCTTTGTATTTTATTAATGAAAACCTCTTAATTCTGTGTAAATTTGCTTTAGGCAAACTGTTTCCATAGCAGATTATCAGGCTTCAAAGACATTATTTCTGACTGTTTTGTTTCTCACTATGAGCACAGTTTCAACACGTTTTTGCACTAAATTCACAGCAAAATGTAGTTTTGAATAGATTTCTCCAATAACGACATTTAGTTATGATTAAAAAAAAGAAGAGCATGTATATCAATATGGATCTGAGCCCAAATCAGGGTTTTACTTTCAGATTATGTATTATTAACCACAGTTTAGTTTTACAGTATTGGTAAACTTAAATCAGCCATTAATAAGAAAAAGTATTGGTTGGAAGATTCAGAAAAATATTTGGTTGATTTCAGCATTTACATACCATCCATTATCATTTCAATCATTTAAAATATTAAAAGAACTGATTATTTATTTATTTATTTATTTATATGCAAGAGCCCAAATGGCGATAAAATAAATGTGGTGATTTAGCTCCAGCCTACAGCCCTGGTGCGTCTTTTACACAAACAATGATGCAAAAAATTAAATCACAGTTCCTGACTTGCACCTGGGCGTTATTGTGAGATGAGCCGCACACTCGTAAACATTTACAGAGGTTTTAACGCTTGTCTTTGGGTGTTAAAATGACGTCTGGTGGTAATGGTGTGGCTTACATAATCATGTTTAATCGTCACTGTGTGCTGTGTTGTTTGATTCATGGATGCCTGTGCAGCAGCTGATGAGCAGACCCACTGGCTGCTGCTGATCCGCGGCACATGCTCAGTAATGTACACCCAGACAACTTTGAAGGCTTAGCTGTGGCTGCCGCTGAGGTCATTGCGCTGAAAAAATAGACTGACTCCCTCCACTACACCGCCTCCATTTTGAATAGCCATGTAATAGGGGATTCGCATAGTTTGTGTGAGTATCGCCCACTGCGCTGCGTAGTGTCAACAAGCCACATCCAAACATCCTTCGACATGGACGACCTGTTCAGTCCGCGGAGGTAACTTAATAAACTTACCGTCTGCATGTATATTTCACTCGCTTTGTATTGCATGTGTGCTAATGTTTTGTCGCGGCACTTTCAGAAGCGTTTATATGAAATAGTCGGAGTGTCAGTGGTCACGAAGTTCGTGTCTGGCTAACAAGCTAGCCAAATAACACCGTAGCGTTATGTTACTGTCTCGTTAGCCGCTAGCGAGCCGTTGTTGTCAAAAATGTTTTTGTGGCAATTTTAGGGAAACAAACATTTACTTCTGCAGTATTCATTTGAAACGATGTCAATAAATTAGCTATGCACCATTGGTTTTAACTAAGCGGATTCAGTAGATGGGGTGTGCAATTGCCTTTGGGCTTGACCTGCATATTTACATGATCGCATTTGTGCAGCTAGCTGTGTTATGTCAACGACATGTTGCGAAAGCTAACACAGACATTTACGGTGGATTGCGTGGTTTAGTTCATGTTATCTGTATGGAGGAGTCGACCAGCTACTGTCAACCTGTTCGGTTTTAAAAGTAGCACACACTGTTCTCGTAATGGTGACCGTAAAAATTAGCAGCTCGTGTGTGATTGATTGACAGTCTTTTGCGGTAGCTAGCGTCGGATTTCATTCATGTAATATAAGGAAACGTCGCAGGTCACAGCTGAGATTGGTTCTTAGTGATGGAGGGGCGGGATGTTATTCTGCTACTGAAACCACTCTTCAGTGGGAGGGAAGCTGTTTCCAGTACAGCCAGATAAGCCACATATTGATTAAACGTCTGTGTGCATACTGTGCCGCTTTAATTACCCGATAATAAACAGTTAATATGTCATAGACGTAGTGGAGCTGACAGATAAGATGGGTTTAGTTCTGTGTTAGAGTTTAATCTCTCAAAATCAAAATGATGGAGCTGAAAATAAAATATTGAGGTTTATTTTTTCCTTCTCTTTTTTCCCCCCAGGAGCTTGAACAGCACACAGGGCGAGATAAGAGTCGGACCAAGTCATCAGGTAAACTCAGCTAACCTTAAAATGTTGTCATTATCATTATATCCTTGTCCTTTAAAATGCACTGAAGTATCTGCAGACAGAGGCAACATGCATTGCAATTTTCAGTAGGCAACTGATTTATCAGGTACAGATATATTCAGCTGAAATAGTCCACATTGTTTTGCTCTTGTCATACACTATTTTATATTGCCTTCAAAAAGTAATAAATTGTAATAAAAAAAAACCCCTCTCACTCATAAAGAGCTTTGTTTATTAAGTTTAAGTTAGTTGAAATCTAACTAACTTATTTTTTCCCCACTGTATTTGAGTTAGACTTTATATACTTGTATTATATTTAATGAGTTTTGCTCACTGTTGCTTTTCCTTTGGTGTCTTTGCAGGCTAAACTTCCTGAGTTGCAGCCTCGGCCTGCTCCTGGTTTACAGACTCAGACGCAGAATGAGGATTTGATGTGGACGCCTGGAGTCAATGACTGCGACCTTCTCATGTACCTCAGAGCTGCCAGGTCAGTGTCTGCACTTACTGCTTACAATTACACAGACTAAGGTAAACAAAGCATGCCTTGTGTGTTCTCTGAGTTTCTGGCATTAGATTACTGAATGTCTGTGCCATAAATATCATTTGTTTTTATTCAAGGAGCATGGCAGCATTCGCAGGGATGTGTGATGGTGGATCCACAGAGGATGGATGTTTAGCAGCCTCTCGTGATGATACCACACTCAATGCACTGAACATGGTGAGGTGCATGCTTTTCATTAGTTTCCTATTTAATTCAATGTGTTCAGAGAACAAAATAATATACCGGAGATTTCCAAATGTTTATGCTTTTATCTCCAATGCAGCTCCATGCAAGTCATTATGATGCAGCAAAAGCACTCCAGCGGCTGGTGAAAAAGCCTCTGCCGAAACTTATTGAGAAGTGCTGGTCAGAGGATGATGTGGTGAGATGGCTTTTCTTTGAAACACAGTAACTAACAATGCCTGCACAGGTAGATAAAACCCTTGAAAATGATATAGAGCAGTTCAAAGAATCTCATTGTCATATTATATTTTAATTAGAATGTCTTCAGCTGCAGTGTTTTAAGCATTAGTGAAGACTTAATTCTATTTATTATTATATAGTTTAAATGCTGCTGACTTACCATTATTAGTCTTTGAGCCTTTTTGGTTTGCAGCTCATAATTTGATCCACTCCCTTTCATCCCTCTTTCTTCTCTTTTACAGAAACGCTTCATCAAAGGCCTGAGGCAATATGGGAAGAATTTCTTCCGCATTCGAAAAGACTTTCTGCCCAGCAAAAAGACTGTAATTAAAAACTCTACTTTTGTGGACAGTTTATAATGCTTGATAATGTTTTATTTTTTAAAATGAGATATACAATACCTTGTATTATTTCCTAACAATTAATGTTGTCATTATAATCAGGGGGAGTTGATCACTTTCTATTATCACTGGAAGAAAACTCCTGAGGCTGCAGGAACTAGAGCTTATAGACAGCAACGTCGTCAGCCGTCCTCCCGTAAAGCAAAGACTCGCTCTGCTGCTCCTCCTGTCAACACCCCTTCACGAAATTATTCAAGTGAGCACTGCCTAGTGTTGCCATCTCTCTTTACCCCATTCATATCCATGAATGAAGTTTTGTAGTTGTGAGTCACATTGTAGTTAAATGTAGGCCAATCTGTCATTTACAGTGGATGCAAGTTCTGCCAGCGAGGATGATCTTGACAGTGAAGACAGTGAACAGGACGTCAAGAGTTGCAGCCACTGTGGTACAACAAGTATGTACAAGTGTTTATGTTCTGCTTAGTACAATACATTAACATATGCACTGAAAAAAATTAAAGGCTGTAAACCCAGAGAAAACTTTTTACAAACAGACAATGGAAAGCACATCCTAAGTTAATTTTTTTTTCCTTAACAGGCTCCAAGGATTGGCACCAGGGAAGGAGAGACAACCCCGTGCTGTGCACACGTTGTCGTACATATGAAAACAAGCATGGCTGCCTTCCACCATCCCAGAAATCTTCAGGCGCTCTGTTCATGTTTAAACCTGTTAAGGAAGAAGAAGAAGTGAACAGCAAGCATGGCATGAGGACACGGCGAAGCAGAGCACCTGTAAGCCTGAGCCTGCTGTTGTCTGTGTTAGCAGCAAAATGTTGCACGATGGCTTTTTCTAATACCAACATAATTTACACTGGAACTTGAATTGCTTTTTCTGGGTTATTGACTGAAAATTCGAAAATAGGAGTAAAAATGTTCTCTGTATGGTTTTACAGCAACTGTCATCTTTAAGAAGTGGCCACAGGAGGCTAACAGGCTCCCCTACAAGTGAGGATCAGCACACTGGAAGTCAGACGTCCCCAAGTGGAACATCTCACAGTTCAAGAGGGTCTTCCACAGACAATAAGAATGACTCCACTAAGAAGACAAACAAGGTAAATACAATGCACTTGCTGCTTGTTTCTATATTTTTCATTACTACACCAAATTGAAGATGCTGTCAAATAATTGCAGGATATGAAATTTGTAATGTATGTCCATTCAAGATGACTGTGGTGATCACTAATATATTCATCACTATTTGACATTGAGGGGAGTGAAAATGGAGCGTTGCTATGTAGCATGTTTAGCAGCCTAGATTATCTGTCTCTTTGTTAGTCTTCATCTTTTGCAGAATAATAAACATCACCATGTAAATATTGCTTCATGCCCACAGAAAATCAAAGAGGAGGTAGCGTCACCAAAGACAACAAAACGTGTGAGAGAGAGCCCCGCCCAGGAACCCGATGAGCCTGAAAAAGTTACACCTAAAAGGCCGAAGACACAGGTATGGTTAAATAGAATATAACAATCTGTTATTCTTTGTACAATACAGACAGAAAACATCTTGTTTTCTTCATGAAATGGCAGGATAAAAATTTGCCAAGGAGATTTCTAATTGAATGCTTATTCTACATACTGCCAGCTCAGTACAAAATATGGGCAGACAGTTACTCAAAATATTATTAAAATTGTAATATGGTCAAATCAATATCCAGAGGAGCTGGGTTTTTTTTTTTTTTGATAGACTCAACAAATGAATTATGCATTGTGGTACTGCAAAAATGCCCCAACCAACAAATAATATTCTTCACATCTTTTTTTGCTTATTATTTGGCAGTTGTACAGAAAGATATCCAAAAAAGTCAATTTCCAGCCAATTTAGGGAGAAGATGACCAAGGTTTGTTTGTCTTTCAGGAACCTCAGGGCTCCCGGTCAGAGGGAGAGGCTGAGGTTGAGGAGGAAAGCTCCTCAGAAAGCCGCAGTGCTCAGGATGATGGCAGCAGTGACACCAAAGATATTGATCAGGACAACCGCAGCTCTTCTCCCAGCATTCCCAGCCCTCAACAGGGCAATGAAAGCGACTCCGACTCATCTGCTCAGCCAAACGGCGCTCAGTCAGAGCCAGCTGCCCCCACAGCAGTCCCAGCTGACACATCAGTTACACATGCCCTTCCATTTCAGAGCCCTCTTGTCATTCCTCCGCCACCCCAAAGCACCCCCACTGCTGAATCTGCTTGTAGCCCCCCGCCTCCTTCTCCAGAACCTCCTCAAACCACTGCTGGTCCATCAGCCCCAACAGAGACCTCAAACAGCCAACCACAACTCCCCACTCACCCTCTGCCTGCTCCAGGTCCAGTGGGTCAGGACTCTTCCCTCTCACCAACATTTCAGGTTCCACCTGCTGTCAGTTCTGTGGGTGCACAGCCTCTGCAGCCCCCTCAGCCTTCCCAGCGACCCTCACTCTTTTTCAGGGAGTCACAGCACCCTCAGAGTCCTCTTTCTGGCCCCCAAATCAAACCTCCTCCTACCACCCCAATTCCACCTTCACACAAACAGATGTCACACCAGCCTTCTGCACCTTTCCCCCAGATGCCTTCCAATCTCCCCCCTCCACCTGCACTAAAACCCCTCAATTCTCTGCCAAACCAGCATCCCCCAGGTGCACCCCCTCCCCCTCTTCAACTCATGCCACAGCCTTTGCCAACCCAGCTTCCAGTAATCTCTCAGGTGCAGACCCACCCCGGAAAAAGCACGAGTTCTTCTCACCCACCTGGAGCAGCGTCTCACCCCCTCACCTCTGTAACATCATCTACTATTGGACCTATCCCGAGCCTCCAGCCATCCTTCCCACCTCTGCCTCTGAGACCCTCATCAAACATCACAACAGGAGCATCACAGATTCAGATCAAAGAAGAGCCTCTGGATGAAGTGGAAGAAGCTGAGAGCCCACCTCCTCCGCCTAGAAGCCCCTCACCAGAGCCCACCATCATAAACATGGCAAGCCATGCCAGCCAGTCTGCACGGTATGACATAATGATATGTATTAACTTGAAAGGACAAGAGTTAAGTCATGCAAAGTCAGAAGGTTTTGATCATCATTCTACTATATAAGAGCAGCTACAACAAAGTATCAGAATAGAAATATATTCTGTTCTGTGATTGTTTAGAGTGAAAACAAATCAATAATTCATAATTTACTGTAACGTTTATGAACAACCAAATATACTAAGCTATCAACTTACATAAAGTTAAAATTCAGTTTGAGGTACAAAAACATACTTGTTGTGTTCTTTAGGTTCAGGGACATATAATGAAAGCAAAGACAAGATAGACTATTCTGTCTGAAATATGACTTGAATACCACTGAAAGAAATTAATGTACATAATGTAGGCATGATGTATATTATTTTCCAGGTTGTTAAAAAAAGAAGAAAAATGTGTCCAACTAGCTTTAAAAAAATAAGTACACATTTGTCATGTAAAATGCACTTTAACCTTTCAATCATGTTTACATTTTGTGGAAATTAATTTGCCAATTAATTCTAAATCATGTACTTGTAATTTTTCAGATTCATTAAACACTTGGATCGTGGTTACAACTCTTGTGCAAGAACAGACCTCTTCTTCACACCACTTTCATCCTCAAAGCTGGCTAAGAAAAGGGAGGAGGCTGTGGAGAGATCCCGGAGAGAAGCAGAGCTTAGTGCTCGACAAGAACGAGAGAGGGAGAAGGACCGTGAGCGAGAAAGAGAAAGGGAGGCAGACAGAAGTGCTGTGAGTGTCACTTCATCTCATGACTTTTTCAAAACATTTTGTCAAAAAACAGTAATGTTAAACACACTCTGTTTGCTTACAGAAAGCCTCCAGCTCTTCTCACGACAGCAGAATAAGTGAAGCCCAGATGACCAGCCATGTTCGTCCTTCGTTTGAGCAGCCCCCCACCACTGTAGCAGCCGTTCCCCCCTACATCGGCCCCGATACTCCTGCCTTGCGCACTCTAAGTGAATATGCCCGACCACACGTCATGTCACCCTCTAACCGCAACCACCCTTTCTATGTGTCTCTGAGCCCTGGAGACCCCCTGCTGGCCTACCATATGCCAGGCCTGTACAGTGCTGAACCCAGCCTCCGAGAGCGTGAGCTGAGAAACCTGAGAGAGAGGGAGCTCCGTGAAAGGATGAAGCCCGGCTTTGAGGTCAAGGCCCCAGACCTGGAAACTTTGCATCCCTCGGCCAACCCCATGGAGCACTTTGTCAGACATGGTCCACTGGCTCTCCCACATATTCCTGGGCCTCCACATCCCTTCGCACCCTTCCATCCTGGACTGAACCATCTGGAGCGGGAGAGGATGGCACTGGCAGGGCCTCAACTGCGTCCGGAGCTGACTTACGCTGAACGTCTCACTGCTGAGCGGCTTCACGCGGAGAGGATGGCCTCTGTGGCAACTGACCCTGCGGCCAGGCTACAGATGCTTAATGTGACGCCGCATCATCACCAGCACTCACACATTCATTCTCACCTCCACCTGCACCAGCAGGATCCCCTCAGTCAGGGTGAGAGTGGCATTTGTATATTTTGAGAAGCAAATCAAGCAGCAGTGATGTGAAATTTGTGTGTATTCATTTTTTTCCTTCAGGCTCAAGCCCTCATCCTCTAGTGGACCCCATGGCAACAGGACCACGTTTGGCCCGATTCCCCTTCCCCGGTGGACCAATTCCCAACCCTTTGCTCAGTGAGCTGCCTCATGATCATGAGATGCTGCGCCACCCATTGTTTGGTACATAAGCTTTCAGTCTCCTTAAAATTGTACTTGTTGGATGTGGTATCAGTTGAATCTGTAATTACACTGTTTTAATGTGACAGTTATTTTTTTTCAATCATATAATGGTTAAAATTGTTGCTTGTAACAACTATATAGAAGACAGTGAACACATACAAGTGCCTGCACACAATCAGGATGGTACTACCTCTGCCTAGGTAGCAGCCTATGGCTTGGGTCCAGCTCATCCAGTTTTGACTTTATATATTTTTACTTTATGCAGGAGCCGCATATCCTCGAGAGCTGCAGGGACCCATTCCACAGATGTCTGCTGCACACCAACTCCAGGCCATGCATGCTCAGTCTGCAGAGTTGCAGAGGATGGCTATGGAGCAGCAGTGGCTGCATGGGCATCACCTGCATGGAGGCCCTTTACCCAGTCAGGAAGATTATTACAGGTGAAGCTCTTGAAAATTATTGAAGTTTTGATTAACATTATTAGCTCATATGAAATACAGTGTTGATCTGCAAACTCATTGTTGTGCATTCTTTTTCACAGCCGTCTGAAGAAAGAAGGTGACAAGCCATCTTGAGTCCCAGGTGGTGCATGCCCTAAAGCCCTATACTTATACCCAATAGAATACTGTGTACTTTTGAGACTGTAAGAGAATACGTATGTGTGTCAATTTCATTTTGTTTTAATATATTTTAGAAGAAATCTTTGTGGATCTTTATGTGCATTCCTTGTTCAGCACTTAATGGGACTGTCAAAGTCTGTCTGAGATTTTCATATCACTTGAGACTTTATACTAGTTTTATTATCAAAATGAACATCTCACCTATTTGAGTGAGACTTAACATGACAGTGATTTTCTCTAATAAACTGTTTCATATACAGTGATATAAATTTGCTAAACTACTTATAAAGGATATGAAAACAGACTGACTTTGGTGTTAACTTTAAATATCTATGGTTTCTAAATGATTTCCTTGTACAGAATGACATTTAAATCAGTGTTTGGATGATTGTAATGGACCTAGCATGACTCAGTCTTCTGTTTTCACTAAACTAGAGTAGCAAGTTGCATTGTTGTTTAGACTCTGAAAGCATAGTAGAAGTTGGTTTACTCTAAATCTGCTAAATATTTGTCTAAATCCTGAAGTTTTATATATCAAGATATCTTTTCACATTATAGCCGAAACTTTTATCCCTCGTTTTTGAGATTGTAAATATTACATGTTCACAATATTCTATCTGAATGATTTAGCAGTAGATGTGAACACTTGACCCCTTGATTCAGCACGATAACATTAAATCATAAGCTATAACAACATATAGTATTATAAGTTGAGGTAATTATTGATTGGTCAGAGAAACTTGTATTAGGACAGTGTATTTACATCATTTTGAAACAACAGAATTGGAAAGAAATTAAATCTTTGGCATTTTAATGGAATTTTTAAAAGAACTGCCTCTAAATTCAATATTTATGTGACATAATATGAAAATGTATCCATTGCATATTTATTTCAATAAATACTTCTGCAATGACATGTTATTCCCTTTGCACTCTGACTTGTGGGTGAAAGAAGTCATGACATGATAGTATTTTAGCATTTTATTTTTCCATTAAAAAGCTCTGTGCACAAAATCTGTCACATCTGTTACATAAAATGTTCACACATAGTGGGTATTGATATTTCTGACAAAACTAACAAGTATGCGAACAAGACATAGTGGAAATGTCACTTCAGCTGCTTTCATTTTATGTATAGTCACAGTGATCAATGGGCTGTTTTCATTGATTGAATTGAAATCTGCACATAAGCATCATTGCACATCCTACGTAGCCTTTTCAGTAATGTTTACAAATAGCATCCTATCAGCTCAAGCGCTCACCTGCTTAATCTTTTATACCAGCATATGAACAAAACAAAGCAGTATCTGCCTCATGACCTTCTCTTACATTTTCACTCATTTCTTCTGTTTACATTCTTTTCATAACGTCCACACACACTTTGCATAAAAACCCTACAATATGCTATTACAACATAGCTTAACTGTAGTTGACTGGTCTGTAAAACATGTTTTAGGCACAATGGGATATTCACAAATAGCAGCTGCTAAAAAGTATGATTTTCTGTACTTACAGATGGTCCATATATAAACCACAAAAGCTGACACAATTTCTGAAAAGTGCAGCTGAAATCTATTAAAAGCATTGCATATTCTGATACGGACACAAAGGCATAAACTAGAGGCAATTAATATTTACTGGATATATACATTAGATAGATATTTTCATGATGGACCCAAGTGACGAGTTTGGAAATGCAGTTTTGTGTGTGTGTAAAAGTTCAGGGATCGTCTTGAGGTTTCTTCTTCACATACTGTCGCAGGTACTGGATCGCTGACAGAGCACTCACATTTGCTAGCAGAGCTGCACAAGATTTCAATACGTGTTAGTAAAATGTGAAGCATCAAGTTGACACCAAGTTATAGTGAGAGCATATTATATATTTTTGGAGCCAGGTTTTGTTCTGAGGAATAGGCTGTTGTGAAGTGTTACTGTAAAAGGGTTTCATA
This sequence comes from Maxillicosta whitleyi, assembly GCA_029822895.1. Classification (NCBI taxonomy): domain Eukaryota; kingdom Metazoa; phylum Chordata; class Actinopteri; order Perciformes; family Neosebastidae; genus Maxillicosta; species Maxillicosta whitleyi. The sequence continues at coordinate 9,351,438 of JAPSES010000211.1, forward strand.
CCTGCTTTCCACGCGTCAGTAGCTTCTGGATCAGAGGATTTCAGTACCCAGGAGGCAAAGGCAATGCAGACCAAACACATATCTGACTGCTTTATCGTGGAAAAAATACCCTGTTGATCTGTAACAGACACAGATGTGTAAAGACAAGGTACATACCTGCGGATGTGAGTGTTTTCCATTGAGTCTGCTAGTGATGATAGAAGCTAGACTTACTTGTTGATGTCTGCAGAGCTTCCAAAGTGCTCTGCTGTGCTGTTGAATCTCTGAACAGCTGGGATGGAGCTGACAAGAACCTTCTCTCACCGAGCACAGTGATTGGTGGATCTACTCTATTAACTGATCTCTTCTCATCCTCAGCTGGAAACACCCAGGCTCCAGATCTGCGACACCAAATGCTACCTTTGTCGTGAAAACGAATCTTCCGTATTGACAACAAACTTTTCCAGCTGTGAGATCCAATCTTGTCAGCTGCAGAAGTATTAAAATCAAAGCCTTGGATGAGAGAGTGAGACACAACTCTGATTGGAGAGATGTCATCTTCTTCCAAGCAGTTTGAAGCTAAGAAAACATAATCTGGTTTTGGGAATGTGAGTTCTCTGACTGTGGGATGAGAGCAAGTGAAAATAGGGATGGGTTTCTGCTCAGCGCACTGGGCTTCACAGAAGGAAGTGAATGGAAGTGAATTGTCTGCAGCGTAGTTGTAGACAGGATCCACTGAGACATCATCTAGATCGTAGACAGCCACAGACATGGCATCGTACTTTGCCTTATTCTGTGTGAAAAAATGTTCAACCACTTCTGGGAAGGATATTTGATATTGTTCATCGAGTATATCTCTATATGATAGAATAGGAGCTGGTGTTGCTATTTCTAAGATATCACTCATGTTCAAAAGCATGTTTTCATCCACAGACTGATGGCTGCTCTGGAAGGACTGCAAACATAAACTGTCCACAGGATGATTTGTGTTTAAAGCGTGTACATTATGCATACTTTTACTTCTTGCTATCTGTCTTGGCCAAGCAAAATCACAGGAACTGAAATGATCTGAATCCTGATCCTCAAAATAATTCCCCTCAAAGTCCTCCGGGGGCACAGGTGTGTCCTTTCCCTCAGAGATGATGGATCCCTGGTCATCCAAGAAATCTGAGTCTGTTTGTTGACTTTTTCCAGGAAGGTCAGGACTTGAGTTCCTGCTTGCACTAATGTACTGCCAGTATTCCTCTTCAAAATCAGAGGTGGAAAAATCACAGCTTGAGCGATCTGGCTTGGATTCATCAAGCTGTGTGAAATAGTCTGAATCAGCAGCATCAGATGTATCCATTACACCACTGTCAGACATATTATAGTCCACACTATCCAATACAGAGCTGCTGTGTTTGGGAACATCTGCTGCATTTCCGTTTGGATTCGCTGTTTCTTGTGTATCATACGTTTCCCTGGACGGCGTGCTTCGACCCATCCTAAGCTGTAAAATGTCATTTATTGTTAATTTTTCCATTTCATCCCAAAAAGCAGAGATGGCATACACAGGTTGAGTGTTTCCCACTGCTTCAGCATATGTTTCAGGGCTGTCAGTTACAGAGCAAGGTGTTACAGTTAACTCAGGAGCAGGTACAGGCGAAGATCCAGGCTGGACTCCTATAGAGCAGCCACATGCTGAAAGATTAAAGCCAGTTGGTGCTTGGTGTTCAGGTGTATCTGACGGCATGGAGAGCGCTGGGCTATGTGTGTCATCATTACATGTGGAGTTGTCATCTGGCATTTTGTTAACTCTGTAGTTAGCAGATGGAAAATTCTGGGTAGGCTCAACATGAGTCTGGTCGCTGGTGCTTCCGTGACAGCTGATAGGCACTATGTTGCGAAGGGGAGTGCTATCAGAAAAGTGCATTCCTCCATCCTGTGTGTTGTCAACATTATCAGTCTCAGTCAGATTGGGTTGTTGGCTTTCCATAAAAAGATGACCTTCCACTGATTCAGAAGCTGAGAGGTAGGTTTCAGAATCGTAGCTATGGGTGAACAGGAACTCAACACCATCTTCAAAGTCATCAGACTCCACACTACCTGGGAGGGGAGTGTCTTTCAGAGTTGAAAACTTTTTCTTGGGTCCTGCTTCGTGTGCGTCAGTCATTGGCTCTTTAGGATTTTCAGTCTGGGAATGAGACATAACCTGTTCTTGTAACATACTCTCTTGTTCAAGAAAAGGTGATGTTCTAACACACAAGTCTGGAATGAATCCTGTCTGAAAGCTGTCCAGATGTATTTCAGCGCTTAAGTTGACTCTTGAGTCTTGTCCCTTGTCTCTTTCTGCTCCTGGTTCATTTTTGTCCCTGTTGATGTCCTGGTCGAAGCAGAGCTCATCTCCTGGCCTGAACATGTGTTTGTCTTTACAGGTTTTTTTTGGTCGTCTTTTTTTTTTTACAGAGGTGCCACATATCCGGTGTCGTGCCGGACTGTCGTTCACCGTCACGAACCAGCGCTCTCTCTCTGCTCTCACACCAGCAGTGCCCACATCCTCACTCACAGCTCCCTCTGTAATACATGACTTCTGCACATTTTCATCTGTTTGTTTGGAAGAGGATGGATCAGTTTCCTGTTTTGATTGGAGGTCGTAAGTGTCACTCTCTTGTGGCACATCCCCATCTCCTTTTTGCAGCTCTGTTGATGTTTCGTCTGAACTCTGAACAGTTACTAGTTCTCCAGAATGACTCCAATCTTCACTATCCACTTCAGCTTTCCTTGTCAGATCTGTTTGTTGTGCTCCAGTATTTCCCTGATTAAGCTGTACTGATAGCTGTATAGAGCCAGAGCAGCTCTTATCTTCCATGCTGCATCCCTCAGCATCACAGCGTGCTCCATCATAAGCAGGGCTTTGCTGTGGCTTCTGTCGACCTGTGTTAAAGACTGAACTGTGGTTTTCCGAATCTTCCGAATCGCTGAGGCTTGAGTTATCAGGACAGGCCAGTGAAGGCTGCAGAAGACTGCACTCCTCACACTCCTTATAGAAGCTCACCCAGTCATAGTCTGCAATGTGCATGCTATGATCTAAATCATCCATTTTGATATCTCACATGTCTGTCATCTTATCTGAAAAAGTCGACATAAAAAAGGTTTCAATATTTATCTTGCATGGAAAATAAAGGGGAGGCAAGTTTGTAGCAGTAAATCCCTGGTGTGCAAACTGTAGTTCACACATTTGAGTTAAATATAGATTAGATGCATCTGAGGCTTAACTTTGCTTGTTTTCTAATGACAGCTGATCAGTTATCATGAGAAAGCTACTGTACAGAAATGTTTCTCCTGTGCTTGTAGAAAATCCTTCAATGTGGAAAAAAGGGATTCAGATATTACAAAACTAAAATGTGAGATTATGACCCCAGATAACGGCAACGCAATACCAGAGCACTGTGGTCACTAGCTTCATAACAGACCCTAAAATACTCCTCATGCTTAGAAAACATGTCACGTGACCTGCTATTAATTTCTTATGCACCGTACTATATCAGCTTAACAGTCTCTAAAGGCTTAATGTGGCCAGAGTAAACAAGTAAACAAAATGTAATCACTTGGTATATCAAAACAAGGAGTTTTAAAGATTTAATTCACAACTTATTTATTACGTTTACCTTTATCAGTCCTTATCACATTTTTTTAAAGGTATGTTATTATATAACAACTGTTAAGTTGTTCATGTCACTCATCTTCAATGTTGTTGGTGTTTTTTTGACCTGGTCTATGCCAAAGTCAAAGTTGTTTTGGTTTTTTTCCCCTTTGTTATTCTTTTATTAAAAATCCAATATTAAATTGATATATACAGAACAAATCTGAACGTACCTGTTGCACAAGGACGAAGTGTCCACCTTGAAGGTTTCCGTGCGTTTCCCTGAACTGACATACTCTGATGTCCGTCTGTCCTTGCATATGTCAAACCGGAGCATTGCACTCAGATGTTATAAATAGAGTAGTATGTCCAGTCACATGCAGACGTCCTGTCCTCCGTCAGAAGAGGTGTGACATTTCAGTGCCCTAAAATACAAGGCCTCTTACATCTCTTGGACTTTGGATCAATAATGATACAATAGATTAACAAGAGACATGCAGGGACAATATGGATTTCTAAGTAGAAGAAATAAAAAGGTTACATTTAATGATGTTTCATCTAAGTTGCAGTACAGTTATTGTATGTTACAGTTAAGTCTCAACCATGTTTTATCCTAAGAACAGCTTTTGTCTGTAAAAAGTCATCTTTAACAATGATCCAAAAGGTATGGTAGACATTTTGACATTTCAAAAAACAAAATTCTTCTTTGTTGTACCATCAGTGATGATATTTGTGAAATAAACTTGTTTTACTATGTTTTAAAGTGGATTAAAAAAAAATTTACCTGTCATTTTAGAAATTAATTAAAATAATGATCAAGCATTTTAATGTGATTATTTCTTTTAATACAATAGGAACAGACTGAAACATTATCAGTACCAAGGCAAAACAATATAATGCAAAAAAAAAAAAAAAAATCAGTGAATGCAGTTAGTATAGAAGGAAAGGTGCTTTATTTCTGCAAACATTACATACATCTTCAGTACATTCTTCATGGCAATGAAACAAAAATATGTACATGATTACAAAAACAATACATCATTTGTATAAAATATGTACACATATTCATATGGTTGTAAAACAGCGAACACATGAGACAAAAATGGAGAGTATCAATCGTATACTTTTTTATCTGGTTGGAAATAATGTTTCTCCACATTTAGTGAAGAGGAAAGTGACTGTTTATAGTCTTAGTGTTGTAATGACATAAAAGAATTAGAAATAAAATACGTTCTTGTAAGAACTTGGGTAAATAGCCTTTAAAATAGAACAGAAGGCCACTGGATATAAATCAAATATCGAATTTTTTATTATAGATACGATATGGTTTTAATGCATCATGGCTGTTTAAAGCTCACATTGGCACAGTTATCACAGCAAAAGTCACTTTCTTCAGACATTTGGCAAAAATAACAGTAGTCAAGTAATGCTCAAAAGTGCAGCTATGCAACAAAACATTTCAATTACACTTAATGGCAACAAGTTTTTCTAACAGGCTTAAGGTCCTCAGATAAATAATGTAAAGTGCACAGGGATTCTGTATTTATGCGTTTTAGAAGATAAAACTATTGATGTTTCATTTTACTTCATGAATCGACATTTGGATTTTGCAGGACTTCTGTAAAAACATGTTCTGGTTTAAAATTACCTTTTTTCTCGACTGTGTTGTGGAATGATCCATGCAGCTGCATGGCATGTTTTGTTCTACACGTAGAATACATTCACCTTGGTAGCCTTCACAAAATAAATACAAATGCAATAACACAAACAATAATCAATACAACAGACAACCTGGCTAAAATGTTCCGCTCCACCAGAAGGATATTAGATACATAATTTAATCTGTTGGCCTGTCATTCATCAATAAAACTCAGTGCAGTTACAAAAACGCAAATACATATCACACATGTAAAACCACCCAAATAATGAAACTCCACCAAATGTCACTAGTCATTGTTACTTGACTTGGCTCAACTAATCCTGTTAAACAGACACGTTTGTTTATTTATTACTTAAAGGAATAGTTTGTCATTCTAGGAAATAAGCTTGGTATACACTTGCTTGCTCTCATATTTGCCTCTTAAATATAAATCTGAAGTCAGCAGACGATTAATTTAGCTTAGCACCGAGTACGCTGGCTGCCTGGAAACCTCAGTACAGGAGGAAGTCTTTATGCAAAGTCAGAGTAGCTGTCTGCTGGATGAACATTTATATTTAATAGACAGGAGTGTGAGCTGTGTCATTCTCAGCATGTACAGAATAGCTGGCAAAATGAGAAACTACTGCTTTAAGTTTTCAAGCTGGCTGAAAACAGTAAAAACAAAAGAGGAGGAGGTGATTACAAATGATGAGGGAGATCTCAGTTGCCAAAACACTGCAGTATATGTTGTAGAAACAATAACACTGCATGTTCCAACTAAACCTACCAAGAAATAATTATATTTTGGTCATCTTTTGTTTACTTCTTTAAAAAAAAAAAAAAAAAAGAACAAAACAACAGAGAGTGCATGAAGAAGACTATCAGTTTAGGTACTGAACCC
>JAPSES010000211.1:9365515-9385673 GCA_029822895.1 Maxillicosta whitleyi
CACACACACACACACACACACACACACACACACACACACACACACACACACACACACACACATATATATATATAATTCATTTATCTATTTATTTTAAAATTGTCAACTTTATACTTCAAGTTCCATACAACTTCCAAACCCAAGAGGCACCACTGTAATTGTTAACGTAATCAATGCCAATTTTTTCAGGCCCTGAACGCAACCTCGAAGGCGGGAAGTCTGTAATGATTTTTAACATTTTACTTATTGTCAAATTTACAGTGAGTCAAATGATTATTCATATTATGTAACATACAATTATTATCCCTTACTACACTGTGCATGTCAGGGGGTATTTATACATTTCTTCTTATGTGATTAATGATCAATTAATTTTCAATTCGTCTTGAATCGCTATCTTAGGCTAATCCATGCTAACGCTAGCACGAGTCTATGGTAGATGTATTACTAATAGATATAAGATATAGGTATTGCTGCACACATTTGTTATTCTTTCCTTTTTACTTATAAACAGGTAGTAAGTTGTAAGCAATGAATCGGATGAAGAGCATAACAGAAATGCTGAGCATTCCTACAGGAAACAGGTGATATGTTGTGTTACTTATTATCTAATAATGAGAAGTTGTTTGTTGAAGTTGACAGTTTTTAAGCTTTAATGCGGTTACCTTTGATTCTTCTCTGCGTGACTATGCTTTTTTCATGGCTTAGTTAATGTACTTATAGTGTACTGTCCTTGTTCAAAGTAACAGGAATGCAGGTACCAGTGGATATTCTAGTCTGACAGACTCACAGTTTTTCTTTGGGTCTCAGTTTTGGCCAGAAAATTCTCAGGGTACATCTCAGGATGTGAGTTTGTCATCCAGGGCATCCCAACAAAGTTCTCAAGAGGTACCCAGTAATTTTAAGCTCATTATTTTTGCTCTTATTCTCATAAGAGAACAAAGTCAAGCCCATTTTATCTAATGGTATCATTACTTTGCCACTTGTTTAAATACAATGTATTCATACAAACTATGCACTAGGGTGGGCAGTGGCTGTGCTGTGAAAAAGTCTGCCAGTAATCCTTTTAAGTTCAGTTATGTTCAGGCATCATTCAACCACTGCATCAGCCCCATTAGAAACTACGAAATACTCCTTATTTTGATTATTGTTGAATATCTGTTAGCAGTTTAAAATGTGATGCATTAATACAGTAATATAGAGCTTATGTGGTTTTGTCAAAGATACTTTCAAATTATGAATTTATTTGGTGCTTACTGCACAATTTGTCTTCAAATGGAAACTGTGCCTTTTGATGTGCTTACTGTGAATATGTGAAAGATAGATATGTCTTGTGTTTATGTCCCTCAACATCAGTGTCTGTTTTGTCACTATTAAGGAAAGCGACCCAACATTTGTAAATAGTTACCTCAATAAACCTCTCCTGTTTGGAGAAACAAAGGACAAAAGCAAACCTTTCAGCATATTGCATACATTTGAAGAAGACAAGAGGAAGGCAAAGGAAAATGCTGATAGGTACTGCTTCATAGAACACATTCAGTGTAACTTGCATTAAGTTCTCACTGGAAGGATGCTTGATTAAAAATTCTTGGTTTCTTGAACAGTCAGATTTTAGTCAAAGAATGCCTGCATTTTCGAGAAGTTCTAGAAAATGTAAGTTACATTCCTCACAGTCATTGATCTATGTATTTTTTAAGTGTTGCACATCCTTGTTTGATTTACAAAATGATGTACTTTTTACAGATCCAACAACTGGTTACTGGCACAGAGAAGAATACAGCAGTATGTCACACAGTCCTTGAAAAGTTTAACGAATTTGCATCAGTATGTAAGTTTTCAGATAGATTTTATCTCCTCTTGTTCATATTACCAAACTTACTGTTACATACTAAATATGTGAGGTTCCTGCAGTCCTGTACTGAAAAGAAAAGGCAGTGTGAGACCATGACTACTACCATTAGATGGTGCTGCTGTCCAATGATTAAGCACTGCTGGTGCATTTGCAAAATAAATAAGAGACATTTGTTTGATTGGGATCATTTAACTCTTAACCTTTTTCCCAGTGCAGAAACATCTTAACACTCATCAGAGTGACACCTCACAGCAGTTTGAGACTTTGTTGAATAAAATTAACTCCCAGCTTGAGACAGTGAGAGAAATTCAAGAAAGGATGCAAAAGGTGAGCACAACTTACAATCAGTGCACCACGGAGCACTGAGCCAGATATTTTTTTGTAAATAAATAGTTTTCATAATCAATAAAATTGTTCCATATTCTTCAGACAGAGAGCACTTCTACTGAACTTGGATTGAATGTGCAAAGCATAAAGACTAGTTTGGAATGTCTCAGAAATGATCAAGAAAGGGATCGAAACATGCTCGAAGAGGCCCTGAAGCTGCTGAGCACTTTAGTCTCTAAGGATTCAGCCAAACTGAGTTCAGCTACAGTAATGGACAGTGCCATTCAGATGTCTCCGATGCTGGAACAGCCGGTCTCCCGTGTCCTGCAAGAGAACAAGCTTGAAGGCACACAGCTTAATGATATTTGTGGGTCATACAAGCGTGAACACAATCAGGTCAGAGTCCCCCCTCAGGATCCTAGAGGTTTTGTGGGTAAAAGAAAATCCTCTTTGAGAGGCACTAAGAGGGGCAAAAAAAACCCACTAGTACTTTCCCAAAGGAGTAAAAACACTATACCTGATGAAAATTCTCAGCCTCTCATAAACTGTAACAAACAACCAAATATTTCAGCACCTCTCTGTGAGCGCCGTGATCTGAGGAGAACAACCAGTCAAGAAAATGTCAGACCAGACTGTCAGACGGTGCTGAACAGGGAGCCCAGATATAGTGAAGCTGCAGCATGCATCATCACTCCTCTGTGCTGCTGGTCTCAGGACAGCAACAGTTCTGCAGGCATCGAAGTTGAACCCATTTTGGACAAACTGTCAACAGAGTCCAACACAGAGTCCTCGGTGAAACTTGGAAGTCTTTGGCAGTTGTTTGACATGGAGGGTGATTTTGTGGACTTGTAGAGGATATGTGTGTACAAATCTTCTTTCTGTTATGTAGGGGAACAGAAGCTAAAGATGGTTTTCCTCTTAAGTTTTCAAGTTATTCAGTTTATATGAAGACACTGTGAAGTATTTGTAGTAGAAAGGAAAAAAATGTATTGTCAAATAAGTTAAATGGTAAAGAGAACAGAGGCATCAGTCAGACTGTGAAAGACTGCATTTTAATCTTATTTATTTTTCTGGTGGCCTTTTTAATATATACTCAACTTGTTCTGTATTTACACTGCCTACTTTACAGAGAAAATAAATATCAAGTCTTTACAAGGAAACACATTTTTTTTTTAACAATACAAGCTATCAATAATTTTTTACGTCCTACCTTTACAGGCCCAAATCTGAATTCTAATCATGTGAGAGATTTATATATTTCTATGCTATCTGTGCTATTTATATATACTTTCATTCAAGGAATATATAATATAGGAACTATTGTTAGGGTAAAATTAAGCATGAAATAACATATTAGTCAATAGTGGCAGAAAACAGAAAGATAGAATCAACAACTATTTCATGAAAAAAAAGAAAGAAATATTGACAAATTCTAAGGTGTTTTAATAATTTATGCAAGTGAACCGACCATACTCAATGGATATGGATAAAGTGCATGTTTATTAGCAAAGAACAATTTTGTTCTGCAACAAGCATCAAACAAAAATAATTTTCTAATGTTACATAAAAACAAAATTTTCATTAAAGCATTTCAATCATGACATAGTTTGTAATACTGTCATGATTAAATTATCTGTTTTCATCTAATGTACTGTAACAATGGGTTTAACTGATCTTTTCAGTTGATATTACACAATAAGACAGAAAAAGCAGAAAAACTATTTACAAATGTTTCTGTCTAATAACCTGTAGTACTAACCCTCAGACCCTTTTTAATGCACAGCACTAAGACTTTCAGCAGGGAATAAAATAAATGCCTTTGGCTCAGCAGTAAGTGCATTAATAATTCTTTTTTTTTTTCCCACAAATTATCTGATATGACGTGGGTGTCACATTTGAACTAAGTCTGCAGGTGGAGACATGAGTCCTCTTGGGTTGAGATTTGCCACTAAGCACACGTCATAGTTGTCATGCATCAGAGTGCGTCGAGTCACCACTGTCCACCGCTTCTCCCATGGGTCCAGCTCCAAAATGTCCTTTGTTATAACATCATGTCGATCTGAGGGGTATTCATAAAGCAGGAGTCATACTTTCAACTTTTAGTTAGATTCAGAAAATATGCTAAAATGAAGGCCACGTTTTTATAATACTATTACTGAATACAAGCAGAGCTTTAGAGCTTTGCGTTTTCCCTTACCTGCTCCTTTGTAGTATCCACACACATAAATCTTGCCTCCCACCACACCTGCATTTGAAGCATTAGTGCGCAGTGAGAGTTGGGCACAAGGGAGAGGAAGCCCATCCCTCCAGTAATTTCCATCTGGGTTGTAGATCTCCACAGCATCAAGGCAGTGCCGTGATTGTCCATGATCCACACCCTCACAGCCAATGCCTCCTATAGGTGCAGATTAGGTAGCTCACATAAGTTACCTGAAGAAATCACTGTAATTGCTGTTTATACATTAATCTGAAAAGATTTTAATATTTTGTACTGAAGTAGGCAATTTCATGAATACCCAGTCTTACCCATTACATATATTTCACCATTGAGCACCACAGCACTACAGCGGTACTTTGAGTACTTCATAGGGCATAGTTCTGTCCACTTATTTGTGCTGGGGTCATACTCCAGGAGGCGGTTACTGAGGCGATCAGGTTCATCATCCATCCGGTAGGACTGGATATATGAAAGGGAAGGAAGGATCGACAGACTAGGATCAGTCAAAGGAGATATTCATAGAAATATTAAATATTATATATACATATATATATATAGTATAAAAATATATAATATTAAACAGATCTTCATTCAGCTTTGTACAATTCTTATTTAGTGGTTAAAGAAGTGCTCAGATGTTTTTGTAAACATAACAGTGCTGCCCAGGGTAAGCTGCAGTGAAAACCTTACTCCATATTACTACTAGATAGATGTTTAAATTTATTTGAACTGCCTTATATTCAGAGCTTAATCTACAGCAATACATCATATTACATAAAATCATATGTTCTGTGACTATCCTGTGACAACCACATATATATATATATATATTTTTTAAAAAGTCATCTTTGCATGAGCTTAGAAAAGCAGCTGTTTCCAGCCAAACCAAGAAGGTTTTTAAAGTTTCCATTTAGTTTAATGAAAAGGAGAATATTTTTCAAACCTTAATCACTCAATGTTGCAAACATTCAAGATCAACTCACTTAGTGACATGTTTTTCATAGGAGTGTATGAAAATTATGACCTGAATTAAAGCTGTCAGTGGCATAAAAACTTCATCAAGTGTTCAGCTAAATAAAATTAAATAAATGTGCCTAATTTGTATTTAGTAAAATTCCTTAGAAGTTGTGCCAGTGAAGTCATATCACCTGGGGGGTTCGACCACCTATCACATAGAGACGCTCTTTTATCCGGACCACACTGTGATAGGCCAAAGGCATGGGCAGGGGTGCTGCGCTCCGCCAGGGTCCGCCCTGCATAGACCATCGCTCCACACAGTTAGTAATGAGATACTCGTTCTTCAGCTTCATCATCCCACCTATCAGGTACAGAGTGTCACCCAGTGATCCTAGACCGTATGAATCACGGTACTCTGCTGATGTCAGTTGATCCCAACTACCTTGAGCCTCTACTTTGTACCTGGGGAAGTATGAATGGTAGTCAGTGCCATGTTAGATGGTCAAAATGAATTAATCACAGGTAATGCCATCTTACCTGTAAATCTCTATCTTTAGGTCTTTTTGTCGGGCCATTCTGCGTGCACTGGCTTCTCCTGCCACTATAATATCATTTCCCTCTGTAACAACCCCGGCACCCACATGCCCCAGAGCCTCTCCATACCGAGGTGAGCTGATGTAGTAGATCCGGCCTGTGGAGGGGGCATAGCAAAAGCTCCGCTCAGAAAAGTTGCCATATCTTGATCTAATCCCATCACCGTTGTTTCCAACACAGAGCAGAAGATCTGTGGTCTCCATGCCATACCGCAGTTTCAGTTTCCGAGGTGCAGCTGACGGATGCATTGATGTGACCTCCAAAGCCTTAGTGAACATTTCTTGACATTCAGCATCAGCCAACACGGCTGTATTTCTCTTCATGGTCTCTCTTAAATAGTCAGGGTTTATCAGTGGCAGACGGACCTTCCTCAGGAGCTCTGGGAGGTGCCGTGAGCGCATCTCTTCATCCAACAGAGTGCCATGTTTGACCCAACGAAGGACCACATCCAAAATGGTCTCCTCTCGGGAGACGTTAAGGTCATCAGAACTTAGGAGTTTTCCAAGCTGATGAGCCTCCAGTTCCAACACCTCCTCATCTTGGCACACTTGAACAAAGTGCTGCCTCAGGAAGCGCTGAGCACAGTCAGCCAGTTCCTCTACACCAAGGTCGCGAGCAAAGTAGTACACACCAAGGCAGTTGGAGGCATCCATATTCTCCATCATGTGCTGCTGGCAACGAGTAAAGACATCATCCATCTGCAGAAGGAAAGCTGCAACAGAGATGCCTTGTACATTGGCATTAGTGAGAGGAAGCTCTGAGCAGTACATGTAGTTCAAGAGAAGAGCCAAGCTGTCTGCCGGAGTGTCACGTAGAAATATTTCTCTGTTGTTGCACTCCCGTAGGCCACATGTGAACATGACTCGGAAGTATGGGCTGAAGGCAGAGAGTATAACCCTGTGACAGGGAAAGCTGATGCCTTCAGCAACCAGCACCACATCTGTCAGATGCTCAGTCTCCCTCATCTTCTTCAGCTGGTCAAGCAACGTCAGTCCATGTTTGACTGTCAGATCCATTTTCACACTAATTTTTAATTACAGTAATAAAAAAAATTTAAAAAAACACACAGTTTCGTGTGTTGTAAACAAGTAAAGAGAAGCCCCTTTCTGAAAAATATAAAACAAAGACAAAAGTTAGAACTGGTTCAAAATGTGTACAACCTAACATCGATGTAATTAAGCATATTTGTCGCAAATGTTATAGTTATTTAATGTAGAAAAGATGACAAAGGACAAATAATTACCGGAGTAATTATTAAGTATTGTAGAAGTAGAACATTACACAGCTTTAAGCAATTAATTTCACCAAAGCTTTACAAAACCACAGCTTATACCCATAACAACACCAAAGCCATCATTCAGACCAAGTACATGTCCTTAATGCCCCAAATTCATGGAGGAGGTCTCTATTGTGTTTCTAGCATGTGCTCTCAGTTCGTACTATTGCTATCAGCAGTTTTTCTTAGAAACCTTACCAATCTCCTTAGCTCCTTTTGGTGAATCCCGCTGTAATTTTTGGTCTAAAAAGACCATTAAATATTCCTGCTTTCATCAGGTTGCATGTGTTGTTGACGTTGTCCTATGTGTCAGTTTGGGGATCATGGAGTGTCTGAGCAAATGTTAGAGACAAAGCTATGTACCCCCTCCACTGCTGTGACCCTCTTAGCTACTCTCCCAAAAATAGACAGTGTTGTGGCAGATAGAAAAGTGGGTCATGAGGGTCTGAGTGGTCAGAAAAGAGTCTGTTTTTAAGCACTAATAGTGACAAAAGTGTTGAATAAACTTCTCCTTCATAAAAAGATTTATTGTCATGCCACTGTACTGTGTTTGGGGTGATTTTTGCTCCAGTTTGTTTCCACCAGTCACGTGCCTGTCAGACTGGAATGAAATGAAACATTGCTCTCAGCTCAGACTCAAATTTCAGGAGGGCACGATCTTAAAGGCCCCGTGTACAGTAAGTTTCCATGTGTTTCTAACATTAAACACTAGTTTGTTTCTTAAAATTACAAAAGAGTTTCTATATCAAGTGATGTGTTAAAAAAAAAACAACCTGATTACACATATGGTACTTACATTAGAAGTATTTACAAGTATTAAAAAAAAAAACCCTTTATAAATACTTAATAAACCATAATGACTTGTATTTTACGGTTCATTAGCTTTACTTTTACCAGCGAATGGAAAAAGGAAGAATGGAACTGTCAAATGTCCCATGAAGTTTAACAGAGTTAATATTTTTCCTTTCTCAAGCTATAGTTATATTCCATATCCAGTGTTGTGATAAATTAGTGTCATGAAGATGAAGATCCTAAAGTAATTCTCTGCCCACAACATCCTGACTGTAGTTAATCGTTAGTCAGTAGGATGCACATATGCAGATAGCTCATGTGACTGTAGTACTGCAACATCAGTTTTTGGTGCAGAGTTGCTGCTGGTGGTTAAAGATTTATCTAACCTATCTAAAGAATGATGTGTGCACTGTATATTAGTGGAGAGTGAAAATAAGATCCCAAGAGTTTGGTAGATTCAGCCCAATGGACTCGCACAGGTTTGGGAAATACAGAGTGGAAAGGGATGTGTTGGATGAACAGAGACTAGAAGAGGTAACGCAGAGGAAAAGTTACACTGATACTCACCCTTCTCTAACTGGTCGGCTTAAAAACTCTATAAGGTGAGACAAACTGTTTGGATTCATCATATGTTGTGATGTTCATTCTCCTATAGACATTTGAAGATAACACACTGGCTCTGGAGTCTTATGAAAATTGAACTTTGTGTTTGTGTTTTGTATAAAATCCATACAGATGTTCAGTACCCAAGCTAAAGCAAAGTGTGATGAGCAGCTTGCCTGTACTATACTGGCTCCCCAAGTACTCAATCTGGGACTACGGCATGCCAGATCTGGTCTCTGGCATCAGTGTAGGCATCATGCACCTGCCACAAGGTATGACCCTAATTTAACATGATGTGGTTTTCATACTTTTCATTTAAAACCTTGTCTTCAATAATTTTCCTTAATTTTGTCATGATGTGAAAGTGGTGTCATGTATGTCCTTGATTTATATAGAACATATTTAGCAAAGCTATTTGGAATCCTAAATGAATATTTAATTTGCCTAAATTACTAAAAGTAGCACACCTATCCTTTCCACAGGGATGGCATATGCACTGTTGGCTTCATTACCGCCTGTATTCGGGCTCTACACATCCCTCTACCCTCCATTAATCTACTTATTTTTTGGAACATCACGCCACATTTCCATAGGTATGTAGAAAAAGAAAGGCAGTGTGTCATGGCCGTTTTAATTTCTCTAATAACGTGCTATTTTCATTCATTGTGGAAAGGAACATTCACTGTTCTCAGCATCATGGTTGGCAGTGTGACAGAGAGACTTGCTCCAGATTCAGCTTTCATCATAAACAATGGGACCAACATCACAACTGAAGTGGACATTACTGCTCGAGACCTGTATCGAGTTCATGTGGCAGCTGCCACTACAGTTCTAGGAGGACTTATTCAGGTCTGTACGTCAGGACATCTCATAGAAATAAAAATGTCTTGTTACTCTTGCCAAACAATGATATATGTGTAAATGTTTGTGTGCTTAGGTGGTACTGGGTATGGTGAAGTTTGGATTTGTAGGAACGTACCTGTCTGAACCACTGGTGCGTGCTTACACAACAGCTGCATCAGCTCATGCTGTGGTAGCACAGCTAAAATATGTCTTTGGAGTGTCACCAATGAGATTTAATGGCCCACTGTCATTAGTATATGTGAGTACAATGACAAATTTGCCTCTGACTGTTGAGTTTTTGTGAACAACCCTGATTTGATATTGTTATGTTTTTCAGTCTGATTGTAAATTCAAATTGTGGGACTTAAGTCAAAGTGTGCCAGAGAAATATTGTAACACTTTCTGTCTTAAGGTGAGAGGATTGTGTCCAAAAATATAGGCATGTTAGCATTAAAAGCATACACCATTAGGGTTATTTCAGGACATGACAGAAATGACATTTGCACACTAGGAAAATGACATATGCACAGCAGGATGCAGGATGTTCTGACAGGGAAAAGGTGCAAGGGGGGTATTTATCTAATGTCCATAAAAAATAAAATCTAAAATGTTCGGCTGTATTTTTATGCTGTGCATACAACATAGCTTAGTCTAGTAATGTGAAAAATGTCTGATTAACTTAATTTTTATGCTTGCAGTTACATAAAGCTGTAGCTACAGTATGCGCTTTTTTTTTTTCAGACTTTGGGGCATGTTTGCTCCCTGCTCCCACAGACTCATCTTCCAACTCTGGTAGTCAGCGCTATATCCATGGTGTTTCTTATTGCAGCAAAGGAGCTCAACTCATTCCTCAGTCCAAAGCTGCCAGTGCCGATTCCAGTGGAGCTCATCACAGTCAGTTTACACAAGGACACTCTTGTGTCTCTTTATGTTAACACCTCCGTGTGCTGATGCTGATATTGCAGCAGTGAAAAAGCACAGACACAGTGGAAACAAACAGCTGAATCAGCACTAGTCCTGGTGCCTCTGTATTTGTGCAGTTCACAGCAAAAAAGCAGATATTTAAGGCTAATAATTAGGTCCGCTCTGAGCATATGATTGACCAGATATTTAATGAATGATGAACTGGAAACATGGTGAAATTTAATTTCTTTGTGTGTTTATGTTCAGTTGATCTGTTTTTGCATGTTTTCTTTGCTATAGATTGTAGGTGCGACACTCATATCATCCTATGCTCACCTGAACAGCAACTACACTATTTCAGTTGTTGGTGAAATTCCTAGTGGGTAAGAATCTAGATTTTACTCACAATGACTCCACATATATTTGTGATTTGCAGATGAATTGTGATTAGTACTAATTGATTTCAATCTCTTTGTCTACTTTTGCATTAGTTTGAGTTCTCCAAGTGCTCCAGATATAAATCTTTTCCAAGAGGTCATTGGTGATGCTTTTGCATTAGCAATTGTTGGATATGCCATATCTTTTTCACTTGGAAAAACATTTGCACTGAAGCATGGATACAAGGTGGATAGTAACCAGGTGAAAGAAAGCTTCACATATCTCCATATTTCTATACATGTACTGTTGCATTCTGTGTTTCATGCTCTTCTCTTATCCCTGTGTTTAATTCTTCTGCTTCAGGAGCTGGTGGCACTTGGTCTGAGTAACGCAGTAGGAGGCTTCTTCCAGTGCTTTTCTGTCTGTCCGTCCATGTCCAGGAGTCTTATTCAGGAGAGCACCGGAGGAAAAACACAGGTGAATGAAAGCAAACCTTATATAACATATATAGATCAGGACATTACCCAAACATATCTCATATGTTACTTATGCTGTTTTTGCAGATGGCTGGATTGGCCTCGGCTGTTATCGTGTTAGTGACTATATTGAAACTCGGTCCACTTTTTCAGGAGCTTCCTAAGGTATACAGATTTGTGTGATTTTCTTATTGATACTTCTTTATACACAATTAATAATGATAAAACTGTGGTCATTGTAGGCTGTCCTTGCATCTATTGTTTTGGTAAATCTGAAGGGGATGTTCAAGCAGTACATGGATATAGTTAAACTGTGGAGAAGCAGCAAGATTGATTTGGTAAGGATTAATTCTAACATGATTAGCTTTACAGTAATGACAACACCAGTAAATCTTGCTGTATTTAGTCTGTACGGAGCCCGGGAAGGGACATGAAAAAAAAAAAAAAAAAAAAGCACTGCATTATAAGGCAAAAACTATTGCGATATAATGCAAAAGTATTGTATTATATCGCAAAAACTATTGCGTTATAATGCAATACTTTGGAACTATTGTGTTATTACACAATAATTTTTTATTTTTGTCCTTTTATGGGCTCCATAAGTCTGGAAGTGTTACAGAAGAATAAAATAAGGTTGCACTGTGTCCTCCAGGTGGTGTGGTTGGTCACTTTGGTGTCAACACTGCTCTTTAATCTGGATCTGGGTCTTGCAGGATCCATTAGCTTTGCTCTGCTCACTGTTATCTTCAGAACACAGATGTAAGTGTTCTTTGTAATGCTTTGTAGTGGATGTCTCATAAAATGTTTGACTTTAGTAACTGGTGTTTGAATTGCTATGATTAAATTTTTTTGCATACATGTAGTATATATTACTTAAATAATATGAAATATTTTCTTCTTCTTACTAAGGCCAGCATACTCTGTTCTGGGGAATGTCCCAGGTACAGAACTGTATGTGGATATACAGACTCATAGCCAGGTAAACTGAAAAATAACCACGCAATTAATAAAAGATTCTCTTACATTGTGTGAAAAAGGTGAACCATACTATGTCTCTTATGTGTTATTTGTCAGGCAAGAGAGATTCCAGGTATTACTATATTCCACTCCTCCGCAACAGTGTATTTTGCTAATGCTGATCTCTACCTGGAGGCCCTGAAAGAAAAGGTTTCTTGTCACACAATGTTTATGAAAGTAGCATTTTCTATATTTTTTTCATTTGGCAAAGTGCTGCCTTTGTTTTTCAGAGTGGGCTTGACATCAGTAAAATGATCATCTATAAAAGGAGGCAGGAAGCCAAACAGAGACGCAGAGAAAGGAGGGCAGCAAGACGGGCAAAAAGGCAAGCAAAGAGAGAGGTAATACTTGTTGCTTTTAAGGGTTTTTCCCATTTGCTTTCAATAATATTAAGTATAAAGATAAAAAATACAAAACTATAACTTAACATTTTTTGTGGTCTGGCTGTTTGGTCATAAATGCTTTATAAAATATGCACAATAACTTTGAGTGTTAATGACTAAAGTGTACCAGCTTCTGTGCTGCATAGAATGAGTCAAACTAGCAAACCCATTGCTAAGCAGGCTGAATCATTTGAGTCACTGATTACTCAGCAGAGACGGGCTCAGAGGGCAGTGAAACAGCAGGCTGATGCACCGGTATTCTCTGTGGAGGAAGAGGCAGGACAGTGGAGAGACACATGTGTAGCTGAGGAGGAGGAGGACCAGGGCATCACTGAGAGGACGAATGGGACAGTGTTTGTCATACCAGCGACGCCCAGAACACCAGACGGCCAGTGCAGATGGGAATACTTAAAAGGGGGAGATCCAGACAACGCCAGTTTAGGGTGGATGTCTGAGTTTCAGGATGGGGACACCACCACTCTGGGCTCCAGCAGTGATGACACACTAAGCCATGACCTAGAGCGAGTCTCTCTTGGGTCCTTGGGCAAGTGGACCTGGGATATTCACTCCATTATTCTTGATCTCTCCACAGCCAATTTCATTGACACAGTGGCTATCAAGACAATGAGAAATGTAAGTAGTAATGGGACAAACATGGTGTGATAAAAGGGTAATATTTAACTAAATGCTGTGTAATTGTATCTTAAAATTTGTTACAATGTTTAGAGAAGAACCTAAGATCATAATGTAAGTTTAATTTGACATTCACGACTAAAGATATTTTTTTGCATTGTCATGGGAATTACCAC
This sequence comes from Maxillicosta whitleyi, assembly GCA_029822895.1. NCBI lineage: Eukaryota > Metazoa > Chordata > Actinopteri > Perciformes > Neosebastidae > Maxillicosta > Maxillicosta whitleyi. The sequence continues at coordinate 9,378,944 of JAPSES010000211.1, forward strand.
TTTCATTTTTAAAGCACTTACAAAATGTGCAGTTTTTAACTTCTAAAGTACAGATTTACTGGAAACTGAAATGTCATTCAATGTGATCATTGCAGATTTTCCAGGATTTCAGTGAGATTGATGTGGATATCTACATGACTGGTTGCCAGGGTAGGTGAACTGCCTCTCACTCCCCTAAAAATGTACCAGTAATTCATTTTGCCTTCATTTTGTGTTTGTTAACAGAGTGTTTTCCTTTTAGCTTCTGTGGTGGAGCAGTTAGAACGTGGTGACTTCTTCTCAGAGTCAATAACAAAGCAACGTCTTTTTGCGTCTGTTCATGATGCTGTGCTCTTCTGTCTGAACCACCGTGGAGCAACTTCCTTCAGCAGATATGAGACGTCTTTGGTGTGTATGAAATTTGGTGACTCTAGCCAGAAAATTGGAAGATGATTCTCATCTAAGTGACTCTTAATGAGTGTGACACATTTTCATGTTACACCATGTTACCGCGTTATTGTTATTAATTTTCTAAAATCTATTTGATTTCAGGACATGCAAAGCAGCACGAGACTTTAAGGACTTCTACTCTTAAGGACATCCAGGTGTCTCCACAAATGATACATAGAAGAGCTGTCATCTCATGAGAAATTCATAATCAGCGTTAACATTCATTGACAATTCCGCTGAGGAAAATGTGCAAAAACTACCTATGAATGACATCCTATGTCTATGTAGCTCAGGCCTGTATATATTGTAAATATGTGAAAATACATGTATTGAAATTAGGGCTATCAAAATGAATGTATTAACGAGGATTAATCCACCACCATGATTAATCTGATAACAAATTAATATTAATTTAATTTTAATACAATTAACACATCTGTGGCTCAGAATGACTCTGAATGTCTCTGCCAACTCATTTGGGGCACTTTGTCCAAGTAGAGTTAGCATCGGACATGAACAAATAGGCAGCTGATCCAGTGGTGCCAGGCAGCAGAACCATCCCATAAAGATGGAAGATATTAAGTGCCCACTGGATGGAAATATGAGGACAAAAAACCCCAAGATGGAACAGCTGATTCAAGTTGTTTTGTTGAAACTGTTGAAGGTGTTTAATAAACACATTAAGTGCATATATATTCCCTTCTTTCTTGAGTCTGTTTGCTCATGCAAAATGAAACATGATTAATACTGATTAAGAATGAATGGTATTTAATCCTGATTAATCAAAATTAGTCCACAGCAACCCTGTGATTAATCTGATTAAAAATGTTACTTATTTGACATCACTAATTGAAATATATATTGAAATGTAGTGATATTTACACATTGTATCTTGGAGGTTTGCAAAAAGAGAGATGGATAAATGAGCTTAATTAACCTTTATTCAGTGCAGGAAAATGACAGTGAGTGGTTTAAGAACAATAAATTAAATAAATAAAAAGCAACATACATCAGGCATTTAATCAAGAACAATCTGGCAAAAAAATAAAAAATTCAAGGAACAAAGACAAGGCAACATGCATCACACGGAACATGTGTGAGCCTATTTTGGTAAAGGTTGCAGTAACAAGATTGAGCTTTGAAATGTTTATGGTAACCATTTCAATATTTGAGTGCAATGTTTACTCCAACAGCAACTTGTGAGGCTAATGCATGCAAGGTTTTAAGTGTCTCAACTCCTTGAATGAGTTTCTAGTGCAACATTCCTAAAATGAAAAATTACAGTAGTTTACAAAATAACAGGATAACAATCTCCAAGCAATATTTAATAAAAGTATTTCTTTACAGTTGCATAAACCTACTGTGACCTCATTCCCTGAATAAATCTTGTCTCTACATACTGGCCACAAAATTACCAAAACATTTGTGCACAGGACTGAGGAAGGCTACGTAGAGTTTTTGTTTGTTTGTTTGTTTTGGTTTAAGAGCTACAAGTCTTGGTGTGTGTCAGAACTCTGTAGTTCAGATTTCAGACTGAGGCCATCGTCGTCATTTTCCTCTGGCTGTTGTGACACCAGCTGCTGGAAGCGAGCCTGCCGCTGGTAATCTGGATCAATGTTGATCCATTTATTGGCGACCCACTTTGTGCCATGGGTGACAACACAGCCTCCATGGAGGGCGTATTCATCCTGCTCTCCCACCCAGCCTGTTGAAGAACAGAGCTTACTTAGCTTGGGGATATTTCTATGTTTTCAGTTCATGGCGATGGACAATTCCAGACAGAAAATTAAGTGAATCACAATTGAAACACTTTCTTGTTTAGATATCCCACTTTTTTTCTTTGCATTTTGCTTTTGAAGCCTACCTCTTCCATCACTAAGGTAGTTGTACCAGAAAACAGCTGTCCCTTTGGTCGGCTTCACCCTTAGGTTACTCTTGTCACAATTCCTCCTGGTGTCCAAAAGATCCACATCATTCTGTATGAGAGACTACAAAAGACAAACTTAGTAACACAATTTACAACCTGTCAGCCCCATGCACTCACTGATAAACAAGTGGGTTAACACACATGTGAAAGACATGCACAGTATGTACACACTAGTTTTGCAGGGCTCTCCGTACAAACCCACACACTATTACGCACCACTTCATCATAGGTCCTGTTGTCTGCCACAGGGAATGCGGTCTCCCCGCCCCCCTCAACAGAGTTCAGGTAGAAGAGAACAGTGATGTACCTAAGTGTGCAACACAGATTTAAATTGACACACACATGTATGGTGCAAACAATAACACACGCACACATACAGACATGTTGCAAACAAAGCACACATATCTTTCTAAATTGACAACGTAGATCCACACAAACTAACATGCCAGTTGTCACAATGGAGTGTCAAATATTAACACTGGACAGATGGATGTGCATCTGAAGCTTCACAGTTTTTTGTTTTGAAAAGTCACCTCAGTCATCCCAGTCACTGATTTACACCTCAGTGATCTCACCTGCAAGACGTCTCAAAGGGCGTGGAAGTATTGGCTGCCAGGCGGGTGTGTGTGCAGGCAGTTTCTGGATAAACAGGGCCACTGTCATGGTGGGCATGGTAGTGCCCTCCCTCCTCATATCGGACCACTTGTAATGGTTCACTGAGGTCCACTAATGTGGATGGGAGCCGAGTGAGGCGAGTCACTCTATATTAGGAAATAATAAGGAATGTTGGAAAGTCTGAGACCACTGTACAAACCTTGTAACATCAGTTGCCAAAAACCTCATAGAAGTTTAAAAAAATTTCAATTCATTTAAGAAGACAAAATAGAAGAGAATCACAGAATATGTCGTCTTCCTGACCTCTCCTTGATGTCTTGGAGGACCTGGTGTGCTCCTTTCCCCTGGTACAACCATGTGTGTCTGCTGTTCCTCACCAGCTGACTCCTTTTTACCCCTCGTTGAACCAGGAAGCGCTGGAAGGCATCACTGCTCAGAAGCCTGAACTCTTCTAGACTCAGCAAACCTGGAAAAATGGAAAAACATAATCACAGCTGTTCATTAACAACTAATTTAAGTTACTTATTATAGTAACATGGTATTTCACAGAATCCTGAAGATATAGAATGGTGTCACATGTAAACAAACTCACAAATCTAGAAAACAAGTGTATTGTTATTTGTCAGTATCACAGTTTTTCTCAACTCCACTTTGACTGTTTCTGTTTTGCAGTCCAGACAGATTCTTGATGCATTTTCAAAATCACATTTACAACTGTGAGATTATATGACTAAATCATAAATATCCAGTGACTCTCTAGTCAAATTTATGATTATTCATTCTGCACTCAAAATACTACATATCACTGATGTACTGCAAAATCTTAAATTACATCACATTTGTTACAAAGCAAGAGTTATGCACATCACACAAATATCGTACAAAATTAATATTAACTACACAGGGAATAATTAAAAGTCCAGACGATAAAAAACAAAACAAAACAAAAAAACAGCTAAATGTAGCTGATTTCTTACCATTACCATCCTTGTCAGCTTTGAGCCCAGCATAGATCTCTCGTAAGTTCTCTGGTGTGAGCCAGATGCCATCTCTCACCCGAGAATGAGTCAATATCTGTTGGATGCACACAAAGACACAACAAAATGAATAACTGAACCAAACTACTGCTGTACAGCTCACAGTCCACAGACAGACAGACAGACATACACCTCATGGAGCTGTAACTGTCCATCCTGGTTGATATCGAGAAGGTTGAAGATCTCCTCTGGGCTGAGGTTGAGCTCCTTGGCTAGTTCTTCTTGGCCTTCTTGTACCATCAGCTGGCTTTCCATCAGACCCTTTAGCTGTGCTAGCTGCATCACAACACGACACTCATCGTCTGACAAAAACTCTGGGATTTCTACAAAAAATATACAAAAACAAACAAACTGCAATGTAAAATCTCTTGTGACTGAGATTACATTATTTGAGGCAGTTCAATATAATAAGCAATTTTGTAACACTGTGTTTGCCTTTACAGCTTATTTCACAATACTGTGACATTTAAAGACCAAAACTGATTGAATGATCAAGATAATAAATGAGAACTTAATCAGTAATTATATTATTCAACCATATCTCGCTGCATCTTCACTCCAGTGCACATTTCTGCATTTCTACTAGTGTTTATGTCTGTGTTTTGCAGATGTTATTTTCTGCTCACATGTCAGAACAACTAAATCCATCAGTGGACCAGTTGTGCAGAGATGTGAGCACTGACTTCAGGGCTTGCTTTGGGGAAAATGCCCTCATTTTAGCTTTGACTGGTGTTAAGCTTGTGCTGATTGGAGGCACGATTGTGGCATGTAAATCGGAGCTGTTGATTTCTTACCAAACAGGAGAGGCTTCAAACTCAGTGTCCGCATTTCATGGACTTTGCCTGGCACCAGTGACAGTCTCTGGACATGTCCCACCTGAAAGCACGGTCCAGAGGATGAAGCACGGACAGGAGACTCAATGCGTGGGAGTATGCATATTCATTATTACTCACCCTTATTCCCTCTACTCTTGTCAGTGAAACATCACGCAGAAACTCTGGTTTTGATGGCGGACGTCGCGACTCAGGGCGCTGGTGGTTACTCCCTGGAGCATCACGACTCCGACTGGCATCTTCCTGGCCGCTGCTGTAGTGCACGTAAAACAGCAGTGCAATAACATTGATGATGTAGACGTGAAAAAACACCATCACAACCACAAAGTATGAACGGGAGCATACGCTGCTCTTGTGTCCGGAGAGCCGCTCACAGGGCGGCCGGAGCGGCAAGGTCGCGCTCCTAGATGGAGTCTTATCTTGTGCATTTTGGCTTTCCTGGGTATCAGTCATTTCCTGAGATTCAAGCAGGACTCAGAACTTCCACTTTAGAAAAGTCCATTTGAGTAGACAGATAAACAACACGATGACAGCTTTGCTCAAAAGTAGCCGATTTAGTGACAGATGTCCAGATTAATGGAAAAAATAATAATCCTCAAAAAGAGTTCAGGCCAGTTCCGCTGCGGCACCGATGTCGTAGCGCATTAAAAAACACACAGGGGTTCATGGTTTAGGTTCGTTTAAATAGAAGTCCGTCTGTGTATGGTGATCTTTCGGTCCACAGACAGCAGCGCTGCAGTCGCGTCCGGGCTTGTTTACACTGCAGCAGTTCCAGGGAGCCGAGGAGAAGCGCACTGCGCATCGGAAAGCAGCGCGTAATGCATCTCACAAACCTGGGCCATACATCGGAACCAGGTTCGACTGGGAGCGGCGACCATATTTTAGATAGACATGAAAGGCAGAACACGTCTCTCCTCTGCGTTAGATTCTCTTTCACTGTGACTCAGGTCCACTGCAGACAGCAACAGTCTGACTCTGCATGCCGTGCAATGCTGACCTCTGGTGACCCAAAACAAAATCACACATCTGTCCTCACAAGCCCAGCACACTGTTTATGTTCAGGTAGTTTTACTTCGCACAGATGTACTCCACAGTAAAGGCAAAAAGTACGAAAAAAATGTGAAAATGTAGACACTGATTGGATGGACATAAACATTAGAACACTTCATATCCATCTATCCATCCATCCATATCTTATATAGAATAGACTGAGATACAGTAATGATTAAAAATAAATACATAAATAAATATTATTGTTATTAATAATAATAACAACAAAAACAATAATAATAATAGTGTTGTTTGTGTTTTATTTTTATATGAAATTTGACCCATGAACCCTATGGCCCTAATGCTCCGTCGTACTAATGACAGGATGATGATGCTTCTGAGACTAAAATGTACAGAAGTGCCATTGAACACCGAACAGCAGAGATATCATCTTACTGAAAATCTGAATCTAAGGAATATTAGACACAGAAATGTAATGATGTAAGTACTAGAGAATCGATCTCGCTTGCTCTTCTGTAACGATATTCCAGTTATTAACAGTTGTATACTAAACGAGTTCACTGTGATATTGTAATAGGCGTTTTGGAGTGAAAATTAACTAATTTATTTCTTTTTCAAATACACTCCACTGGCAGCATGAAGATTGATCATATATTATCAAATATCAAATGACGTTCCATAGGTAACTTACAGGATAACTACCTAGCTAACTTAGCCTGGTTATCACGACACTTCCAATTCCATGCTAGCATTGGGTCTGGTCAAGCATGAAAAAGCTGGTTCTCGAAAAAAAAAAGGGCTTGTTTCAAATTTGAAGTATTCGCCTCCTTCAAAAGTCTCAGTCTGCTATTGGTCGAAGCCAGAAAAGGCGTTGTCGA